>JBBPBX010006876.1:28096-60703 GCA_038048925.1 Garcialebias charrua
TATATATATATATATATATATATATATATATATATATATATATATACAGGGAACCCCCGACCTACGAACGAGTTTGGGACCTAAGAACCGTTCGCAGCTCGATCCGTTCGTAGGTAGGGGGTGAAAATTATATTTAAAAAAAAAATTATTCATTCATTCATTCATTCAACCTTTATTTATCATGCTAACGGAGCGCGCGCACACATTTAAGCATGTAAAGTAGTGTACTGTAATGTTAAACATTGCTATTCACATTTACAGAATAAATAAAAATATATTTTCTTACTTTGAGATGGTCAAAGCCGACATCTTAGGTTGCCATGCGTTGATTGTTGTCGGGCCTAGCAGCCCCGCCGGCCGGCCAGTGAACCACCGCAGCCGCTCCAGACCTGTGTTAGCTAGCTGGCTAGCTTCTGCTAGCCAAGCCATGAGCTGGTGTTGGAGCGGCGGCGCGATCAATCTGCAGCTTCTGCTGCTGCCTTAGACATCCACAAAGTTCACAGAGACGTTTCCAGCTCGTAATTAATCCATATGAAGCCATCCTGGTCACCAGTCTTCGGCCGGCTACCGTGTTAGCTCCCGTGTTAGCTTCTGGAGCTAGCCAGGCCAGAGCCAGGCCGGAGGTGTTCCCGCGGCGGCCTGGCACGATCTGCGATAAATCCGCTGCTGCCTTAGACATCCACAAAGTTCACAGAGACGTTTCCAGCTCGTAATTAATCCATATGAAGCCATCCTGGTCACCAGTCTTCGGGCCGACTCCCGGCAGCTAACCTAAGATGGCGTCCGGTGTTCTACATGAATTTGTGACCGGAGACCCCAGTGACTGAACCTAAAACGCCGTCCGGTGTTCTACATTAATTTGTGACCGTGTAAACTGAAGACCTACTTCCTGTTTCCCAAGATTGCTCAAAAATGATCAGAAATGATCTTTTTTATCATAATTATTATTTATAAAGCCTTTAAAACAACCAGAGCTGCAACAAAGTGATGTACACATGAAATTAAGAACATTTAAACACAAAAAAAAAAAAAAAAAATTAATTTTTTTTTTTTTTTTTAATACAATTCATATTTTTATTAAATATGATATGTTCGTAGGTCCCGTGGTTCGCAGGTCGATGGGGTCGTAGGTCGGGGGTTACCTGTATATATATAAATAATAAAATGAATTACTACTTGCTACTTGTACTACTATTCCTACTTTGCGTTTTTTCACTTATCGTGGGTCTTCAGGATACGGATCCCCCGCGATACACGAGGGACTACTGTACCCGGTATATATTTCTAAAGTAAATCATAAATTATTTCTTACTAACATTAAATAATACTGTATAATAATCTGTACTTTATATGTTCTGTCTGGAACAGGTCTCTCTTGTGAATGAGTCTTTGTGGCTCATTGAGAATAGCCTGTATAAATAAAGGTTGAATGAATGATAATCCTGATTAAGTAATTAATGGTAAATGGTAAATGGAGCTTATTTATATAGCGCTTTCTAGCCCCCTGTGAGGAGCCCCAAAGCCTCCATCAGTATTTATTCAGTCTAGCAGCTGAGCTTCACAAACTCCTGTTTATTCAGACCAGTTTTTGTATCATAACAGACCTCTAATACTTGAATAAAATATCTGTTTTTCATCACCAGCAAAGTTTGGATCCAATCGATGAGGTGGCTGCCCTGATTGCTGCTACGGTGCACGACGTGGACCACCCGGGGCGCACCAACAGCTTCCTGTGCAACGCAGGAAGTGAGCTGGCCATCCTCTACAACGACACGGCGGTGCTGGAGAGCCACCACGCCGCTCTGGCCTTCCAGCTCACCACGAGGGACGACAAGTGCAACATCTTTAAAAACATCGAAAGGTGGGAGATCATGGCTGCAGGAAACAATTCTTTAAAACCACGGCTGAATTAATACCTTTACCACTGTTTAAAAACAAGTTTCTATGGTCTAGATGTGGTTTCTATGGTCCAGGTGTGGTTTTTATGGTCTATGTTTTGTATATATGGTCCAAGTGTGGTTTTCTATGATCCAGGTGTGGTTTATGTGGTCCAGGTTTAGTTTCTATTGTCCAGGTGTGGTTTCTATAGTGTAGTTGTGGTTTCTATTGTCCAGGTGAAGTTTATGTGGTCGAGGTGTGGTTTCTATGGGAAGAAACGCATGTTAATATAAATAATTGCAAACATGAACAGCAGAGTGAGGAAATGTGGTCAGTTTGTCCTCCAGCAGTCTATGTCTATAGCAGCATATCAAAGAGATACCTCAGGAAACCCAAGCCAACCCTAACTATAGGATTTATCAAAAATCCCCTCAGCCTGGAACAACTTACAGAAAGATCTGAAACTATCAACATTCATCTCTCCTGGATCCTTTATGTCAACCGTAGTAGAAAATGTCATCAAGAAACTTGACCATTGCAGATGTTTCTAACCATTACTTATCCAATATACATGTCATTGTTGATTTTTTAACTTTATTTACCCAACCGAGGTCTGTCTGCTTGTTTTGTATATAATGTATATAGAAATCTGTCATATCCTGTTGGTTTTGAACTGTCAACATCTGTTTACTGTGATTGTAGTTTTCTTTATTTTCTTTTGATAAGTGCAAATGCCTATTGCCAATGTGACGTGTGCTGCTGACCACTTGACCAGGTCACCCTTGTAAAAGAGATCTCGATCTCAACGGGCTCTACCTGGTTAAATAAAGGTGATTGATTGATTGATTGATTGATTGATTGATTGATTGATTGATTGATTGATTGAAAAATTAAAGGTGCAGTCTGCAGTTTCTGTAGAACGCAGCACTTAGAAAAAATTTCAACAGGGAAAGCATTCTGGTCCCTCCCCCTCAGAGCCATATATGGCTCTGCTCCCCCTTGCTCTGCTGAAATTCAAATTCAAGCTCTGTTTTTATTGGCTGGTTAACGGCGGGTCACTGTGGCTTTTTAGAAATGCTTTTAGTAACACCTGGAGAAGCAAGGGGACTATAGTTTTTTCAAAGATTACTTTGTCTAACATCAGTCTGTCAGGAGATAGTGACAGAGTGAAGAAATATGTTAAAAATATTTTTTTAGAAAAGAAATATGTTAAAAATATTTTTTTAGAAAAGAAATATGTTAAAAATATTTTTATAGAAAACTTACAGACTGCACTACAGAAACTGCAGACTGCACCTTTAAGTCTAATCTTAAAAATAGACCATGTGTCAGCCTTACAGACAGAAACTGGAAGTTGGTTCCACAAGAGAGGAGCCTGATGACTGAAAGATCTTCCTCCCATCCTGCTTTTGGAAAACTCTAGGAACCACTAGTAAACCTGCAGTCTGACAGCAAAGTGCTAAGTTAGGAAAATATGGGACAAAAAGATCTGTAATATAAGATGGAGCTAGGTTGTTGAGAGATTTGTAGGTTAGAAGTAAGATTTTGAATTCTATTCTGGATTTGACAGGGAGCCAGTGGAGAGAAGCTAAAACGGGAGAGATATGATCTCTACTAACTCCAGTTAAGACTCTGGCAGCAGCATTTTGGATCAACTGAAGACTTTTTAACCTCCTAAGACCCGAACTCTTGTATATGTGGATGCCAGGTCTGAGGAGGTTAAAGACGTATTTGGACACCCAGATAACAAACCATTGCAATGGTCCAGTCTAGACGTGACAAATGCATGAACCAGTTTTTCTGCACAATTTTTGGACAAGATGTTTCTAATTTTAGAGATATTGAAAGACTGTTTAGTTTTTCTGACCACTTAAAGTGTATGTGACACCATCTTCCTACTCTGCATAAAATGTTACAAGATATATATCTTGTATCATTCAACTGTGTTCGTTTTTGCAAACAAAATGATAAATTAATTTAATTTTGATTTAAAAGTGATTTTAAACTTTGCGCCGTGTTTATTCACGGGAAATCCGATTACACGCGAATGCAACATCTGTGACGTAGGATGAAGAACCTCAGTCTGCGTTTGCCATGATAACGCATGCGCATTCTCTGCCAGATCGCCTTTTTTTTGTATAACTTGAAAAATGCCATTACAGGTAGTCCCCGATTTACGAGCGAGATCCGTTACAACGAGGCGCTCGTAAACCGGAAATCTCGTATTTCGGAACGGTTGCCATGTCTCTCGTAAGTCCGGAATTTCGCTCGTAAATTGGAACGGTTTCGCTAGCGCGACTACAAACACTCGTTTTTCATCAAAAAACTGCTTATGAGTGCATAAAAATGATCGGAAACGTGTGTCCACATGTTTAGCTAACGAACTGTGGTGAAAAAACACATGAAAACTCAGTATTTTTTGCGTTTTTTCCAAAAATTCGCCAGCTCGTAAGTCTGGAACCTCGTAGGTCAGAGCGCTCGTAAGTCGGGGACTACCTGTACGTTGTGTCGCATTTGGGTGTTCTAATATCATCAGTGAACAAGTGAGCCTTTTCACTTTCCCAAAAGATGAAATACTTCGTCAAGTATGGAATAAATAAAGCTGCCCCCCCCTCGGAGCTCCCTCGCTTCCTGAAAAGGTAAGACTCAAATAAATACGGGTGCAGACCTAAATTAGAACCTGCTGTTTCTTGTTCATCTAACTTTCTGCTTCCCAAACTGAAGACAAATCGCTCAAATCTTAACTTAGATTGATAAATTAGTCGGTTTATTTATTGTCCGCCATGAATATGTAAAAGGGGCGTTCTAAAGACGTTCTTCATCCTACGTCACAGATGTTTTATTCCCGTGTAGTCGGAAGTCCCGTGAAGAAACACGGTTTTTAATTTTAAACTCACTTTGAAAGGAATTTTCATTAATTTATCATTTTGTTTGCAAAAACGAACATAGTTGAATGATACAAGATATTTATCTTGTAACATTTTATGCAGAGTAGGAAGATGATGTCACATACACTTTAAACTTCTATCTCTCTACAAGTCACCTCGATGAGGGGCAACTTGGAGGATTAGTTTTTCAACCAAGGGCACTTCATGTGGTTAGAGGGGGGGCTGACAGAACATTGATTGGAAAACAACTGTCTGTCTTTCCTGAGATTAAAACACTTTTTATGTGTAAACGGGTCAAATTAAGAAAACTCTTTTCATTTACGTTTAACATGGTTTAATAAAACCTCAGTGGTAAATGAAAAAAACATGTAGTGCGTGAGGGTTTTTCTTTTTGTTGTGTTTTTGTGCGTTAACGGCGACGGGACGAAAACGTGATTTGAGTCTCAAAACAGGACAGCCCCCGGTCCCCTCAGAGGGGGTGGGGGACGGGGAACAAAGCAGCCATTCATGTCTCCGTCGCTGCCGTCAGAAGGAGCAAACTGTTTCCACGGGTCTCCCTGTTATTTACCACCATGTCACTGTTGTCTCCATGTCCTCTCCCCCTCCCGGGTCTGCCCCTTCCCTCCCTCCAGGAACGAATACAGAACGTTACGGCAGGCCGTCGTCGACATGGTGCTCGCAACCGAGATGACCAAACACTTCGAGCACGTCAACAAGTTTGTGAACAGCATCAACAAGCCGCTGGCTGCTCTGGAGGAGAACGGGGTGAGACGGGAAACAAACGCTTTATTGAAATGACGTCAAAGAACGGGAGCGGCTGGAGGTTTCAGGTCCTCTCGGTTTGTCCGAGACGTCTCCTGTAGAGCAGGGATCCTTGAGAGGAGAGAATTTTACGACCCCGTCCCATCTTTCGCACGTCTGTGTGGAATGCTCAGAGCGGGCTTTTAAAGGTTTCACATCTTAAAGGCAGACGGTGCCGATAAACGACACGCTGCAGAAAAAGATTGATTTTATAAAGGTTTAGTTTAATAAAGAATGACTTTTATCTAAAAAGTCAAATCATTTTATCCTTAAAGAGCTTGTCCTGAGGTCCAGGCTGGTCCTTGTCTAGAGGTTTAGGCTGTAGGGGTGCAGGAAAAAAATAGATTTATTTTTTTTTTAATCGAGATTCTTAGTCCTGACGATTCAGAATCGATTCTAAAAGCCCCAAAATCGATTTTTTTTTTTTACATTAAAACCCAAAAGATAAAGAAAATAAAACCATATCTCATAGTATATGAAAGAATACATCAAATGAAAGGTGGCAGAAAGAAGAAATCTGACCCGAACCAGTGACCTCCAGGACCCGATAAGGATAAAGCGGGTAAAGATGATGGATAGATGGCTTTTGTTGAAAAGATTTACCAAACAAATCTTTTAAACAAAATCCATCCATACACATTTGAAACATGGATGAATGCAATATGATTTTGAAGTCTATTTTATTTTGAGTTAAATGTTTATGCAATACAGTAGGCTGAAATCTTTGTTTACGTTTGTATTTTGAATTATTTGTGATGGACTGGAGACATGTCCAGGGTGTCCCCTGCCTCTCGCACAGTGACTGCTGGATATAGGCACCAGTGACCTCCGGGACCCGATTAAAGCTGCTGCATTCTATTCATATACCCATCTGCTCACAATTCAGGCTGCTGTATTTATACTGTATTATTTGACATTATTAATGTTTGCTACAAGCATACATTATTGTTTTAAATAAATGTTTTATTTGTTTACATTATTGTTTAATCTTTTCATGATTTCAATTGAAAATAGTTTCAGAATCAAAAATAGATTCTGAATCGAAAATCGTTTTGGAATCGAAAATTGATTTTTAATCGAATCGGTGAATCAAAAATCTGAATCGAATTGATTCTCCAGACACTGACAGATTTGCACCCCTACTAGGCTGGTCCTTGTCCTGAGGTTCAGGCTGGTCCTCACATGAGTTCAGGTCTTAGTGTTTTTAAGTCTCTGGTAATATAAGAGGACTTGTTAGTGATATTTAAATGATTTAAATTTTTTCATTATATTTTACTTTTGTTTGTTTTTTTAGGGTCACTTGCATTTGATATATTTTTTACCATTTGTTTTGTGAGCAGAACAACAGTTTTTAAGTGTTTTACTGAAATAAATTAGACTTGATTTAAAATGTAAATACTGCTTATATGATTAACTTTTTAATTAATAACTGATTTTTTATTAATAACTGATTTTTTTATTAATAACTGGTTCTTCTTTTAATTAATAACAGATGAAAATTTAATTAATAACTGATTGATTTTTTTATTAATAACTTATTTTTTATTTGTAACGGATCATTTTTAATTAATAACTGGTTAATTTTTAATTAACTAATGTTTTCCTTGTTTTAATCACACACTGAGCAGTTTGTTGAACTTGATGAGAGGAATTTGTGTTTTGTTTGTTTTTAGGGAAACGGTGACGAGGAAACTGTGAAAAGCGTCCTGACGTCTCCAGAGAACCGGATCCTTGTTAAGCGGATGCTGATTAAATGTGCCGACATCTCAAACCCGTGCCGGCCTCTGGAGCTCTGCATCGAGTGGGCCGGACGCATCTCCGAGGAGTATTTTGCACAAGTAAAGAAAGAAAGAAAAAAAGAATTATCTTTGAAATGTACAGTTTATGTGAAAAATAAAAAACAGTACAACTGTGGTGAAATCTGCTGACGAAGCTTTAGCTAAAATCTAAAAGAAGAAAACAACTAAAGAAGGTAAATGTTAGCCAAAAGATAAAAGTACCAAAAGGCTTGCTAAAGATTAAGCCAACAACACAGAAACTAAAAGTAAAAGGTATTATGTGTACCAAAAGCTGTTAGTAACAAAAAGCTAGCTAAAGGCAAAAAGACAGCCAAAGGCTAGCTATAAGCTTAAGTAGCAAAAATCTGGCTTAAAACAAAAAAAAAGTACCAAAAGATAGCTAAAGCAAAAAAGTAGCAAAGGTAGCTAAAATCTAGCTAAAGGTAGATGGCAGTTTGTTAAAATCTAAAAGTAGCTAAAGGCTTAATAGAAACTAAACTTAAGGATGACAAAAAGTGACAAAGAGCTAGCTAAAAATTATAAGCAGCAAAAGATTAACTAGAAATTAAAAGAAACAAAAACCTAAAGATAAAAAAATAGAACAATAACTAAATCTAAAACTTAAAAGCAGAAAAGGGTTAGGCCTATCCAAAAGTTTTAAAATACCAGATAAAAGTAGCAGAACAGTAGCTAAAAGCAGAAAGGGGTTGGGTAAAAATAGCAAAATGCTAGCAAAAGTAGCAGAACAGTAGCTAAAAGCAGGAAAGGGTTGGGTATAAAAAGCAAAATGCTAGCAAAAGTAGCACAGTAGCTAAAAGCAGAAAAAGTTTGGGTATAAATGGCAAAATGTTAGCAAAAGTAGCAGGACAGTAGCTAAAAGCAGAAAAGGATTGGGTAAAAATAGCAAAATGCTAGCAAAAGTAGCAGAACAGTAGCTAAAAGCTAAAACTTAAAGGCAGAAAAACGTTATCTAAAATGTTTTAAATGCCAGCTAAAAGTAGCAGAACAGCAGCTAAAAGCAGAAAAAGGTTGGGTTAAAATAGCAAAATGCTAGCTAAAAGAAGCAGAACAGTCGCTCAAAACTAAAAAGTATCAAAAGCTAGCTATAAATAGTAGAACTGTAGCTAAAAGCTATAAATAGAAAAATGCTTCCAAAAGAAGCAGAATAGTAGCTAAAAGCTAAAAGTATCAAAAAAGCTAGCTAAAAGTAGAAAAATGCTAGCTAAAGGCACAAAAATGGCTAAAGGCTAGCTAAAAGTAATATGCTGGTTGTTAAACGTAAAAGTAGCAAAAGACTTGATAGAAGCTAAAAGTTACAAAATTATTACTAAATGCTAGCTGAAAACCATAAGCAGCAAAATGTTAGCAAAGAATTAAAAGGAACAAAAATAACCTAAAGCAAAAAGTAGGATAATAAGCTAAACATTAAAAGCAGCAAAAGGTTATGGCTAAAAGCAGAAAAATTATATGAGTATCTAAAAGTTATAAGTGGTGTTAAAAAAAAAAAGCAAAGACTGAGCCAGTAGCTAAAGAAATTTCAAAGAACTATGTTTTTGAAGGAACTGAAGAGATCTGAATTTATTTTTTTTGGAGAAAACATTTGTTATGATTAATATTATATTTGTTTGTTTTTTTGCCTGATTAAATAAAGGTTAATAATAATAATAACGTTAAATATTTTGAAAAAGGTAAAGATAAAAACGTAGCTGGATTAAGAAATAACTGAATGCAGACTCTGCAGTGATGATGGAGTGTTGTCTGTGTTTTTGCGTTTCTCAACACGTGGTGCTGTTGTTTGTGGGGCAGACGGACGAGGAGAAGAGACTAGGTCTCCCGGTGGTCATGCCTGTGTTCGACAGAAACACCTGTAGCATCCCCAAGTCCCAGATCTCCTTCATCGACTACTTCATCACTGACATGTTTGACGCGTGGGACGGTGAGACGGCGGTGCACAGTCCTGCCCGCAGCTCCTCGTATCGATGTTTGTTGACGAAACGTCTCCTGTCCTCTCCGCAGCCTTCGCAGACCTCCCCAACCTGATGCAGCACTTGGACAACAACTTCAAGTACTGGAAGGGCCTGGACGAGCGCAAGCTGCACAGCCTGAGACCGCCGCCGGAGTAGGCCCCGTCGGGCCCGGGCGCGCCGCGTACCTGGGCGGACCTGCTTTCTCCCGCTGGGGCGTCGCTCTCCTCGCCTTTACTGTCCTGCTTCTGTAGCACGCCGAGCGTCCACGTGTCCGTCCGCACTGAACCCGCAGAGGGACCCCCCCCTCACGCCGCGGATGAAGCCCGTCGGATGACCGCTGCTGTACGAAGACGCAGCGTCCTGTGAACCTCTCGGACCATTTCCTGCAGCGTAGCTGACTGAATGAGCGCCGCACAGGGAGCTCGGAAAGGCGTCCATCTTCCTCCGATCAGCGGGCAGGCGCTCCCGTCTGCCGCGAACGATGACGTTGGGCGTCAGAACTGCTCGTTGGCAGGAGTGGATGGAGTCCGGTCCACGTCAAGACATGGAGTCACCTTTGACCTCCTCCCGCGCTCCTAGAGTCCTCCATGAAAGTACACTCCACTGCTTTTCTCTTGGTTTTGTTTTGCAGGCGACATGTTCACGTGTCCTTCAGAAACTCGTGCAGTAAGTTGATGTGAGAAGGGTGGGGGAGGGGCTTCCTTTATGGGTGGAGCTTTACTCTAGGCCCCCGCTGAGAGACAAAGAACCTCAACATGTTGAACGTCCGTATTTAATTAAACGTTATTTTCTCATTTTTTTTCTATATTAAATTCCATAAATGAGTTGGTTATTAAAAATAAATCAGTTTAAACAGGAAAAGCCAAAGCTAATGAAGACACATACTACTATAACTCTTAAAAACTCACAATTATTAGTCTTATTATTAATCATTTTTTTATGTTCATATCAAGAGTACAGGACCGGTTTGATTGTGGTCTTTTTGTTTTGCACTGGAAGTGTCTCATGATTTGTCCAGGAACTGTCGCGTTGAAGAATAAGCTGTTGTTGTTGCTCCTCACGAGTGTGTGTGTGTGTTTGTGTGTGTGTCCCTGACTCTTGGTTTAATGCTGTAAGCCGCCTCACGTTCGACAGCAGCAGAGATACGTGAAAACACTTTGGACTTGAAACGTTTCGTTCCCGTTTTCCTCCCAGACACACGTTTTGTATCTGGTTCGTTCCTACTGAACAAGACTGCCTTATTTTGTACAATATTTATACAGCAACATCCCACTGTGCAGCTGCAGCAGACATCTGGAGCTTTTCTTACGACGCAGCCGGAAGGTTATCTCTTCGAGCAAAATCTCAATATTTTTATAGACGATGAATTTTACACTGGATCTGCAGCAGACGAGATCAACTATTATCTGAATACCTGTGAATGAGGAGTGAAGCAGGACGCGTTGTCTATCACTGTCGTTCAGCAGTCTCCTAGAGGCTGGCTCGAATAGATTTTTATTATTTTTTTTATGTTTTTGGTTTGTTTTTGGATCAAATGTCCTTCTTTTTTTTTTGGGCCAACAGTCCAACGTCCTCTCTGCACAGATGTGGGTAAAACATTGTTTGGTTTAAGGCTGGATTCAGATTAGGATACTAATATATGTTAAAGATTGTTGCTTCTTGCCTCTTTGAACAGTATAAAAACGTCCAACAGCTCAGCCAGGGGTGGTTAATACGATGCATTAACCACGATTATTTTTGGGTTTCTCTCTAACGGCAGAATTGTACGCTCAATCAAGGGATTTGTTTGTTCTGATCCACGTTTTGGTCTGAAGGCACGGGGGGGAAAAAAACATTAGAAATTATTCAATGAAAAATAAAATGTCAAATACATATTTGCTGTAAAATGTCTTTTCTCACTCGCTTGAGTTTAAAATATCAAGCACTAATTTTAACTGTCCTATTTCTCATTTTTACAGGGTTACACGTTAAGTCTGTGGTCCTTGGCCCATCCTGCATGTTTTAAACAGTTTTCCTGCCCTTCAGCAGCTCTTTAAGTTATTCAGAAGCCTGTTGAAGCAGAGAAACGTCTCAAACACGTAGGATAGTGCCCCCCCCAGGACCAGGCATGAGGAGAGCTGGTTCTTCAGAGGTGCCTCCCAAAGGTTTCTTGCACCGAGAGCTGAAATATCAGAGCAGCTTTAAGCAAACTGTTGGGCGTCCCCTGGTTATTTTACTGTCATTACAGAAAACATTTAAACTTCCATCGAATCATTTTCGTCGTCCTCGCTGTGGTTGGGTTGCTAACAGAACCAGGAGGAAAACCTGGACCTCACTTCTGGGGGATTACAAGATGTTCCCAGACCAGAAAGGATTTACAGGTAGTCCCTGACTTACGAACGAGTTCTGTTCCCAACGCGCCGTCGTATGTCGAATTTCGACGTAAGTCGGAAAATACGTCCAAACGGCACCTCATACGTACAGTACCGTATTTTCTGGTGTATAGGTCGCACCGGTGTATAGGTCGCACCTACGTTTAGCTCTGCTGCAAATGTCTGCCACAGGAGCGCACAGCAAGGCTTTTAAGAAGATTAACACTTAAAAACAATTATTTGTTTGATAAAAATTATAGCAAATATGTGTCTGAGCTGAACTTTTCCTTAATAAATGAACGTAATTGTGAAATGAGCTGGATTTAAAAATTTGTTTCGCCGAAAGTGATAACAAGCCTAATATAGGTTGCACCGGTGTATAGGTCTTAGGCCTTGAAAAAAACATAAAAAGGTGCAAACTATACATCGGAAAATACGGTACTTTATTTTACCAAGCACTTAGCCTATCCTAACACATTACCCATTATCAAAAACCACATACATTTAGGAGCCATAATGAAGGAAAAAAAGAGTTAATAACCTACTGGGAGCTGGTGAATTCTTCCTCCGTCTGTTAGCATGTTAGCTCGTTGCACCTCTGAGCTCTGCAGCTTCCTGCTGCTTTACGCAGTCCACAGCGTTTACAGCCAGGTCTGTTAGCATGTTAGCTCTTGCTCCTCCGGTCCAGCTCCGCTGTTTCTGCCGACACCATCCACCCGTCCATCCTACAGTAAGGTCCGCGTCCATCCTACAGTAAGGTCCGCACCTTTTGTTTACGACGTAAAACCGCCCTCCTAACCTCCTCTGCTCCGGTCTGCCTGTCCAAACAAGTAATTTTCCACTGAGTGCGTCAAGCTACTCCCCCCACTCCCTCCGGTAAACCTCCTGTAAATTTCCGCTGTCCTTCGCTGAGTTTCGGTACCGTATTTGTTGGTGTAAAGGCGCATAAACCGCGTAACTCGAACAATGCTTTTCAATGGGAGGGCGTTCGTAACCGCGAAACGTCGTAACCTGAGGACTACCTGTATAATCCCTCCAGAGAGTTCTGGGTCTGCCTTTCAGCTTGGCTTCGCCTTGACCATGACAGACCGGAGCAACACCCTCATTACTGTGGAAGAGGCCCCGATCCGTCAGTCCATCCCCGCTCCATCCTACCATGAGGATTAAGACCCCCAGGTACTCAGGCCGTGTTTACGGGTCGTGTTTTTTGAGTGAAACGGCAGCTTTTCAGCTGTTAGTGTACACGACGACAGCCCTCGTTCTCTGAAGAGAACGCTCTCATTTACAGATGTGCTGCAATCTGACATCTGTCTTCATCTTTAACCACAGAAATTATTCTTTAACACTTTAATGCTCATGTATGAGAGGGAAAAAAAATTCAGATTGTGCATTTTCTTTTCTTTTTTTTAAAGAGTTATTCAATCCAAAAACAAAAAATGTCTGGAAAAGATGTTTATACACAAGTATTTCAATTAAGTTTGGACACAAGTTACTCGTTCAAAGCACCAAATCACAGCTCTGCATGAAGAAACCATGAGTAGTTTGACTCGGAGGAGAAAGTTGATTTTAGTTGGAATAAACTCTAACGAGGTTGAGTCAGGTCCTCTGGACTGTTTCTTCTTGTTGAAACATTTCGTCTTTTGTCCAAAAGACGTCTTCAGTCTGAGGAGCTGCAACAAACTCGGTCTTATAAATAGCCCCTTGTCATAGTGGATCAATCAGTTTGTTGATGACATCCAGAACTAGCTGTTCACTTGCAAAAGGAGGACCATCAGCCTAACAACTGCTTAGTGCCCTGATGGCCGCTTGCTGTTCACAGAGGGCTGAGTGATACTGTCCACTTTTAAGACTGGGCTGAAGACTTTCCTTTTTGATCAATCCTATAGTTAGTGCTTGTTATGCTGCCTTAAGCTTAGACTACTGGAGGACAAATTGACCTCATTTACTTAAATTAATTGTTAAAATTGAATAGTTTTCATTTGATGTTATTTCTATCTTAACGTGATTCTTGACCTGCCATTGTGTATCTGTTCCTCTCAAACACAGCCGGTCGAAGCAGATGGCCGCTTGTCCTGAGCCTGGTTCTGCTAAAGGTTTCTTCCTCATGAGGGAGTTTTTCCTTTCCACTGTCGCCTTCATGCTTGCTCAAGATGAAAGTTCTCAGATGGAGTTGAGTTCAAAGCAGTCTGCTCCTCAGATAAATAATTTTAAATTATTATTTTATATATAAATGTTCGTTAACTTATTTTATTTTTTACATATGAATGTTTCTGTACAGTGTCCTGAGAAGACTTCTGTTGTGACTTGGCGCTGTATAAATAAACTGAATTTTATGGATTAACAGCATTATAAGAGGGGGGCAGTTGTACATGGAGGCCTCCACCTCTGTTTAATGATGGACAGGTTCTTTTCACAAAGATGGCCTCCTTTACTCCTCTCTCAAACCATCGTTCCTCTCTATCAAGGATGTGAACATCTTCATCCCTGAAAGAGTGACCGCTGGCCTGGAGATGAGTGTAGACCACAGAGTCCTGACCTGATGATGTGTCACAGCCCTCCTGACACTGAACAGCATACACCAGGGTCACCAACGTGGTGCCCGCGGGCACCCGGGTGCCCCCAAGGACCATTTGAGGTGCCCGCGGACCTGTTCTAAAAATAGCACAACTTACTAAGCTGCATTTAAAATTTCATTTTATTCAGTTGTTGTTCTTTTTTTGTATTTACTGTATATATATTTTAAAATGTCTATCTTAAAAATATGTTAATTATACATCTTTTTCAATTTACGCTTTGTTATGTCCGAAGAGTTCATCAAACTGGTGCCCTTTGTATGACTCCGTACCCACGAAGTAGCTCTCAGTTTTGAAAAGGTTGGTGACCCCTGGCACACACAATATTACTGTTTGTGCCGGGGGACTGGATCTTTGGGATGAACCAGTTTTTGCCGTAATGTATTTTGGGGTTTAAAAGCCACTGGGACGTTGTGTTTAGAAAATAAACGTCTCAATGTCTCTGAAACTCCCGCAAGTGGGGGGACACGCAGGGGCCAAAGACAGCGAGGGACAGCAAAAACAAAGACAGGTCTGTTTGTTGTTAGTCAGGTACAAAAGACAACATCCACTGATGCTATAAGGTTGAAAAAAAAAAAAGTTTCCTCTGAAAGTTTTGTAAGAAAACAGAAAAAATGTAACTCAAGGAATTCAGTCAATCTGCCACTCATGGGCACACCAGCTTTATTTACAAGGAACTTTAAACAACCTTAGGACCAAAGTGCTGTCGTTAGTGAACAAAACCACCAGCAGTCACACAACACATTGTAAAAACATTTAAAAGCATAACAAAAACAGCCTTAATATTAAAAACTAATAAAAATCAATTAAATAGGTTAAAAATAAACTAAAATGAGATCAAATCAACATCTCGGGTGGTGTCAAAAGCCAAGAAGAGGTGAATTTAAAGAAGCGGTTTAAACGAGCGGTACTCCCAATGTTCTGCGTCTCTGTGAGGTTTTTAGAGTAAATGTTAGTTTTAAAGCTGAGTGTTTTTCTGGACTGGAACAGACTGAAGTCAACCTAAATGTTTTTGGTGCGAGACATTCAAGTGGGCAGGAGTTACACTGTGGAGAAGAACAGAGGGAGGATTTTATTTTCTTGGTTTTTTTACTCGAGGCAGCGCAGAGAAACGGATCCTGGAGAGAAGAGGGAGACATTTTATCCACCATCGGGTGCAATGGAGGAGCCAGGGGGTGGCCAGTGGTGGTCTTGGTCCCCCCATAGATTAATCTTCGGCCAACTCAATCATTTGAGATAAATTTACTGTTAAGCAATATGGAAAGCATGGTTTCCTCAAACGACTGGGCTTACATATGTTGGTAGCCATCTTGGATTTTGACATGGTAACTCACTTTTTGATGGTGACCTTCCTTACATCAGCATGCAGCCACACACCAAAATGGAAGTTGGTATGATGCTTATTTTTCCAAGTTATCATGTTCACAACATGCTCAGGCGGCCGGATGGTATTTCGATTGATGGGCAAATGAAGCTTTTCTGAAGCTTGTTAAAAAATTTTTTTTTAAAGTTCATTACTTGAAGCTTTGCGACCAAACGCCCTGTTTGGCGCCATCTTGTAGCCAAAAGTACAAAGATCTGCTTGAAACCACAGAATGAAATGAGGCATTTAATCGTTGTTGTCCAACCCACTGAGCTGCTAGCTGGTTAAAATTCTGAGACATTTCTGTCTGCTTTCAGGCATATCGAACATTTATTTTTTGTGGGTGAAAGAATAGATTTATATGGATGAATAAACTTGATTAAAACATGCAACCCCTTTGCTCGTGACTTCTTGACATTTGTAAACACAGATTGTTATAAATCTTTATAATTCTCAACACCAGTTTAGAATGTGCTACAGGTTTCCTGCCTCCATGACTTTATGCAATGAACCGTTTGTTTCCTGAGAGATGTTTTTCTAAATTGTCTTTTCTTTCTAGGGGTTAAAGTGCTATGAATTGTCAAACACATAAAACATATCTGGCTGGCTCCACGACTCGCTGGATGCTGCTTGCTAGTGTGCTATATGTTATGCAAATTGTGTCATTAAAACCCGCCACAAATATATGGGGTGCCGTTTGTAAAGTTACACAGTCAAAAATTAAAAGCAATATTTTGGTTTATTTAGCCTTTAATAGGGAAAAAAATAGCTCTTCTTTAAATTTCAAAGTCACATTTTCACCTTATTTATACATTTGTACATTTATAAATGTCATAGTTCCAAACTAAATATTTAATTTACAAGCTAAATATTTAGTTTACTGTATTTTTCGAACTATAGGTCGCACCTGAATATAGGTCGCATTGTCCAATTATTGCCGAAAATTTGGAAAAAGCCATAAACAGTTCGCACTGGAATATAGGTCGCACCTACGTCACTGCTGACGTAATGCGTCATCTACCGCTGACGTGACGCGTCACCGCTGAGTCAACCCGGAAATGTGGACCGAGTGTTTAGCTCTGTTGCAAATGTCTGCCACAGGAGAACAGCAAGGCTTTTAAAGGTGCTATGTGTAACTTTCTGTAGAGTGCAGAACTTAGAAATATTTTCAACAGGCAAAGCATTCTGATCCCTCCCCCTCAGAGCCATATATGGCTCTGCTCCCCCTGGCCCTGCTGAAATTCAAATTCAAGCTCTGTTTTTATTGGCTGATTCAAATTCAAGCTCTGTTTTTATTGGCTGGTTACAAACTCTGTTTTTATTGGCTGGTTAACGGCGGGTCACTCTGTGTTTTTAGTGTTTTTATAAATGCTGATAGAGAAGCAAGGGGACTATAGTTTTTTCAGAGATTACTTTGTCTAACATCAGTCTGTCAGTAGATAGTGACAGAGTGAAGAAATATGTTAAAAATATATTGTTAGAAAAGTTACAGACTGCACTACAAAGTTACATAGTGCAGCTTTAAGAAGATTAACACGGTAACTCTCTAAAGTCAAGTCATTTCTCAGCCGTGGTGATCTGGAGAAGGCCATCCATGCCTTTGTGACCTCCAGACTTGATTATTGTAATGCTTTGTATGTTGGTATTAATCAATCCTCCATCTCCCGTTTACAGCTTGTACAGAACTCTGCCGCGCGCTTTTTGACCAACACACGAAAATATGAACACATCACTCCTGTCCTGTCCTCTCTACACTGGCTCCCGGTTCAGTTCAGGATACAGTTCAAGCTGCTCCTGTTTGTTTTCAAAGCTCTGAATGGACTTGCTCCTCTGTACATCTCAGAACTTTTGAAAGCCCATCAGCCCGGCAGAGATTTACGCTCTGCCAGTCAACACCTGCTGGAGGTGCCTCGCTCAAGGTACAAACAATGGGGAGACCGGTCATTTTCTGTTGCCGGCCCAAAAGCCTGGAACAGCCTCCCCCTTGAGCTGCGTGCCACCTCTGATCTGACTCTGTTCAAAACCAGACTGAAGACCCACTTGTTCAAAAAAGCTTTCAGTGTGTAACTTTTATTACTTTTGGTATTTTAATATGTAGCATTTTTTATTTCCATTGCCTTTTTATTTCCACTTGTTCAAATAAGCTTCCAGTGTGTAACTTTTATTACTTTTGGTATTTTAATATGTAGCATTTTTTATTTCCATTGCCTTTTTATTTCCACTTGTTCAAAAAAGCTTTCAGTGTGTAACTTTTATTACTTTTGGTATTTTAATATGTAGCATTTTTTATTTCCATTGCCTTTTATTTCCACTTGTTCAAAAAAGCTTTCAGTGTGTAACTTTTATTACTTGTGTTATTTTAGTATGTAGCATTTTTTATTTCCATTGCCTTCTTTTATTGCTGTTGTTTCTTATTCTATTTTCATTGATTTATTGTTCCAGTTTATTCATCTTTTTATCCTGTTAAGCACCTTGGTCAATGCAAGGCATTGTAGGAAGGTGCTATACAAATAAAGTTTATTATTATTATTATAAAAACAATTATTTGTTTGCTAAAAATTATAGCTGACATTATAGCACAAGGGTTAGTGGTTTATTAGCCGAGTGGTTTCTGAGCTATTTATAATGTAAACAGAAATAAAACCAAAGTTAACAGAGACAAGTCCGTCTCTCAAAACACGAATTAAAAAATCGAATTTTATCTCGAATGTTTCGTCCAGGGCAACAGTTTGTAAAGTAAAGCCATATAATTACACTCTGTGAGCATAAAAAATATCCACAGAGTGGTTTCTGAGCTATTTATGTATAAACAGAAGCTAACCGAAGCTAACCGCTAATAAAATATCTTTTTTTTATCTCAAACATATCATAATACTCACTTGTAAATGTCCATACAGTGATTACATTCTGTAAATTTCAGAAATATCCACCGAGTGGTTTCTGAGCTATTTATAACGTTATAAACAGAAGCTAACCGAAGCTAACCGCTAATAAAAGATCTTTTTTGTATTTATCTCAAACATCTAATAAAGCTACTCACTTGTAAATGTCCATACAGTGATTACATTCTGTAAGTTTCAGAAAAATCCGCTGAGTGGTTCTTGACTTATCTTGCTAACAAACAGCTAACAAACACAGAGCTAACAGTAGTTACCTCCAGACCAGGAGGCCGGACAGCGACAGAGTCAGTCCGAACAGAGGAGGCTTTTTTTTCGGACACATGAGCTGGAAACGGTCGGTGGACTTTCTGGAAGTGTACCCCTGGCGGACAAAAGTGGTACTGCACCATTTTCTGCCAAAAATGAAAAACGGTCACATCTGAGCCAAAAATTGGTCTAAAAATCCATCCATCCATCCATCCATCCATTTTCTTCCGCTTATCCGGGGTCGGGTCGCGGGGGTAGCAGCCTAAGTAGGGAGGCCCAGACTTCCCTCTCCCCAGCCACTTGGAGCAGCTCCTCTGGGGGAATCCCAAGGCGTTCCCAGGCCAGCCGAGAAACATAGTCCCTCCAGCGTGTCCTGGGTCTTCCTCTGGGTCTCCTCCTGGTGGGACATGCCCGGAACACCTCACCAGGGAGGCGTCCAGGAGGCATCCTAACCAGATGCCTCCTGGACACCTCCAGGTGGTCTAAAAATATGGGAAAGAATCCATAAATAGATCGCACCTGACTATAGGTCACAGGCCATGAAGAAATGATAAAAGGCCGTGACCTATAGTCCGAAAAATAGGTACAAACTAAATACTTAACTTGCAAGATAAACATTCAGTTAGTAAACTAAATATTTAGTTCCACACTAGATATTTAGTTTACAAACTAAATGTTTATGTTTCAAGCTAAACATTTAATTTACAAACTCAATATTTATCTTGCAAGTTAAATATTTAGTTTGCAAAATAAATATTTATTTTGGAAATTAAATGTTTAGCTTGGAAAATAAATATTTAGGTCCGAAGTAAATATTTATTTAAGGAATTAAATGCTTAGCTTAGCAATTAAATGTTTAGTTTGGAAATTAAATAATTAGTTTGGAAATTAAATATTTAGTTTGGAAATTAAATGTTTAGTTTTGAAAACAAATAGCTTGGAAATTAAATATTTTATTTTACCTAAATATTTAGTTCACTAATTAAATATTTAACTTGCAAGTTAAGTATTTAGTTTGTAAACTAAATATTTAGCTTTTAAATTAAATATTTAGTTTGAAACTATGACATTTATAAATGTATGAATAACATGGTGAAAATATGACTTTGAAAAAAACAAACATTTTGTTTTCTTATGAAAGACTAAACCAAAATATTGCTGTTAATTATTGACTGTGTAGCTTTACAAACGGCACCCCATACAAATCTGTCCAATGGTTTACTTCCTCGTGAACCTTTGAATTGGGTACTGAAGCAGTGATGTCATTCTTTTGAAGCGTCTCTCATTGATCATGTGACTTTTGCCAAGCGAAGCTTCAGGAACACTGTTGTTTTTATCCACCTCTTTCGCAAAAAGCTCATGTAGGCCGCCATGACAGTCCGGTGCCGCCCCCTCCCGGGAGTAAACTTCCGGCGGAAGTCCTGTAGCGTGTGTTTTACTGTGAAAAACAAGCCGGGACACCAGTTTATTTCCTGATCATATTTTTGACATTCCTGTAGAACATGTTGCAATGTTTCATCTTGTCCACAGTGCTCACATTTGCCTGTATTGTGTTTCTTTATTTGAAATAATGAATAATTAAGTCCTGTGTGTCCAAATCTTAGTCTTGTTATTAATCTTTCCTCCTTTCTGCTCCTTCTTCCAGTTCTTTTGTCTCTTTCTCAGAAGCTTCCACATCAAAGTCCGAGCCACCCCAAGGATCATCATCTCTGCCAATGGACCCAGCTGAGTGGCCATCTTTCCTCTCAGATGTAAACAGGACTGAGCAGGTGATGAGAGGACCACTGCCTATTAAGGATACATTTTCCTTCCCCAAAAGGCATGATGGGCGAAGTTTTTTATTTTTTATTTTTAGAAAGTTTGATTTTACAAGTTTATTCATAGGCTGTTTTATCACTACATTCTGCCATGTCTGGCCTTCCGAGGACATTCGTGAACTTGATGTGGTCCAAAATTAAAATAAGTTTGACACCCCTGCAATAAATTACATATATACATTAAAAAGGACTGCAGAGTTGCAATACGTTTTATCAGGTTGGAGAATGATAAAACCATCTGACCGTTGATTGCAGTAATTCACATTATTAGTAGAAACAGAGGGCCCCCATCCAAATTTCGCTTAGGGCCCCAAAGAGGCTTGGGCCGGCCATGCTGTCTGGCCACGCTCTCCCCTGCCACAACCTTACAGTCTCCAATCTCCCTCAGGTTTCCTCTTCTACACAGAATGTAGTCGACCTGCGTACTCCTTCCTCCACTCTTATAGGTCACTCTATGTTCCTCCCTCTTTTGGAAATAGGTATTGACTATAGCCATTTCCATTCTCTTGGCAAAATCCACCACCATCTGTCCTTCCTGGTTTCTTTCCTTGACACCAAACCTACCCATCACTTCCTCATCCCCTCTGTTTCCTTCACCAACATGTCCATTCAGGTCTGCTCCAATCACCACTCTTTCCTCCCTGGGAATACTCTCTATCACTTCATCCAAATCTTTCCAAAATGTATCTTTCTCCTCCCCATCACATCCAACCTGTGGAGCATAACCACTGACTATGTTTAGCATCAGACCTTCTAAAACTGGCATAATGCCAGCCTTTGCTCCTTCTCTTCCCTTTTTAAATGCACTTTTCAACAACACACACCAACAGCACATTTGGGGACGGGGGTGTGTATGTCTGGGTCTAGATTTGTTCATTTCAATTTTATTTATTTATGTATTTATTTATTTTTCTCTTACCCCCCTGGTTGCCTGGCAGACATTCTGGGGGTGGGCCGTCGGGGGTTGTCCTGGACTATGGTGGGGTTCGGGGCCTGGGGGTTCGCCGTGGGCGGGGCTGGCATTGCGCTCTCCCTGGGGCTGCTTGGGCTCGGGTGTCCTGTCCTGTCCTGTCGGCAGGGCGCGGGTTGGGCCGAATCTTGGATGTCGGTTGCTCTCCACCCCAGAATGAATGGGCCTACCTCCTGGGCTTGGGTGTGGGCTGCCCCATGTAGGGGGCAGGTACGTGTCTTGGACCTAGGGGGTATAGAGGGTGCATCAGGATTATGAATGGAGCATTGTTTGTCTGTGTGTGAGTGAGGATGAGGGTGGGTCTGAGTGCGTGTGTCTGTGTATGAATGTCTAATTGTCAGGCTGGGATTTGGACCGCCCCCTCTCTGTTACATCTGAGGCTACTTGGTGTCGCGCTCCTGCCACGTGGCCCCCGGGTGGGTGTCCTTTTGCCTGCGGGCGTGCTGGGGGCCCTTGTTGTCGCTTTCAGGGGTTGGGCGCTTGGGCGTGTGTCGGCTCGGCCTGGTGGCTGCCTGGTGGCTGCCTGGTGGAGCTCGGGTCCTCTGGTCCTATCGGGTCTGGGCCTGAGGGTGGGCGTCCCCGGTGCCCGGGCCTCGGTGCCCGGGCCTGGGGCTACGTCAGTGCAGCGGGCTCTTGCAGCTGGCTCCGGCGGGGGCCTGTGGGTTTGTCGCTGTTGGCCTCCCGGGGGTCATTGTGTGTAGTCGCTGGTGGAGCTCGTCCGGTTCTCCCCCTTGGTCGGATCTGGGGAGTGGGTGAGTGGCTCGTCCTGTTCGGTTGACCCTGGGGACTCTGGGCTCGGGGTCCTTCTTGGGGTCTTGGGCTTTGATCGCCCCTTCGTCTGCCTCGGGCCTTGGGGGGGCGGATCTCTGATGCTTCACGGTCGCTACTCAATGTTCTATTGGAGGAACCTTATTCACTTATGCATGCTCACAACCACACACAAATGGATGCAGGGATGTATATGTAGATATCATATGCAGATATGTAGATGGATATGTGATATGAATGTATATGTATATATATTTGTAGGTATGGGTATGTTTATTTATGGAAATCTACTGCAAGGTCATGAACATTATTAGTCTTTATGCATGTGTATTTTGTTGCTGTGTTCTGTCATGTGCTTTGCAGGATTGCGGACGGAGGTTGGGTGTGTTTGCCTTGTGCTCTTTTTGTGGATAATTGTTGTTTTGTTGTCTTACTTTCTACTCTTTCCTTTCTCTCTAAAAAAATATATATATATATATATACTGTATATATATACATATNGGTCCTCAGAAGAGCCGCCCTAGTTTGTTTCCACACCTTGCGGCATCGTCAGACATGGTGGTGGACCGATGGAACTGATACTTCGGTCTCCTGGGTGGCAAACGGGGGGAGAGTAGCCCAGGGAAGCTTTGAAAGGGGACAAACCAGTGGCTGAAGACACCTGGGAGTTATGGGCGTATTCTACCCAAGGTAGGTTGTCGGCCCAGGTCACTGGATTATCCTCAACAATACAACGCAGTGCAACCTCCAGCTCCTGATTGTATCTCTCTGTCTACCCATTGGACTAAGGATGATATCCGGAGGTAAGGCTCGTTGTTGCTCCCAGGGTTTTACAGAAGGCTTTCCAGACACGAGAAAGGAACTAGGGTCCTCTGTCTGAAACAATATCAGTAGGGATGCCATGGAGGCGAAAGACATGGTTGGATATAATCTTTGGAGTCTCAAAGGCAGAAGGTAATTTAGGAAGAGGGATGAAGTGAGCGGCTTTAGAGAAGCGATCAATGACAGTACATATGGTGGTCTTACTGGCAGAGGGGGGAAGACCGGTGACAAAATCTAATGTGATATGAGACCAAGGACTATGAGGTGTAGGTAAGGGAAGGAGAAGTCCAGCGGGAGGTTTGTTGTTATTCTTACTCCGGGCGCAGGTATGGTAAGCTTTGACAAACTCCTTCACGTTCTTGGTCATGTTAGACCACCAGAAGTACTCCTTGGCCAGATTTATCATCCGTGCAACACCCGGATGGCAGGAAAATTTGGTCGTGTACAACAAGTTCAGGACTTGACTCCCCATAGAAGATGGTACAAATGTCCCGTACCAGAGTCCGGTTTGGTGAGTTGGGCCGCTCTGATGTCCCTTTCAATGGACCATGCCACGATGCCCACAGTACAGGATGCCAGGAGGATGTCCTCAGGAGAGTCCTCGGCTTCTGATGGGGATAACTGTTGAGACAGTGCATCGGGTTTAGTGTTTTTTGACCCAGGGATGTATGTTATGGAAAAGTTGAAGCGAGCAAAGAAAAGTGACCACCTGGCCTGTCAGGCATTCAGCCTTTTAGCCGCTTGAATGTAAGCCACGTTCTTATGATCTGTCAAAATGATGAAGGGTAACTCGGAACCTTCTAGCCAGTGCCTCCGTTCTTCCAATGCTAGTTTGATGGTCAGAAGTTCCCTATTCCCCACATCATAATTTCTTTTGGCTGAGGTGAGATGACGAGAAAAGAAAGCACAAGGGTGCAATTTGTTGTCTGGACTTCTTTGGGAAAGCATAGCTCCCACTCCCGAGTCAGAGGTATCAACCTCAATCGTAAACTGTTTGTGAGGGTTGGGTGGGAGCTGGACCTCTTTGGGAAAGCACAGCTCCCACTCCCGAGTCAGAGGTATCAACCTCAACCGTAAACTGTTTGTGAGGGTCGGGGTGGGAGAGGATGGGTGCCGAAGAAAACAGTTTTTTGAGCTCTTGAAAAGCTGCTTCAGCCTCTTGAGTCCAAGAAAAACGACGTAACGTCGAGGTTAGTTGGGTGAAAGGAGCGGCGATCTGACTGTAGTTCTTAATAAAGCGGCGCTAAAATTAGCAAACCCCAAAAAGCGTTGTAATTGCTTCCTGTCGGTCGGTTGCGGCCACTCGGTAACTGCTGTAATTTTCTCGGGATCAGAACGAACCCGTGCTCTCTCAAAAATGAAACCCAAGAAAGTGACAGTAGAAACATGAAATGCACACTTCTCAGCTTTAACAAACAAGTTGTTCTATAAGTGTCTCTGTAGAACCGCCTGAACTTGTTTGGAGTGTTGTTTTTCGTCACTGGAATAGATTAAAATGTCATCCAGATAAACAAAAACAAAGATGTTAAGAAAATCCCTCAACACATTGTTAACTAAAGCCTGAAACATTGCTGGAGCGTTGGTTAGCCCTAATGGCATGACCAGGTATTCAAAATGCCCTAAAGGGGTTTTAAACATAGTTTTTCACTCATCCCCTTTACGGATACGGACAAGGTGGTAGGCGTTGCGAAGATCTAATTTGGTGAAGAGTACGGCATCCTACAGCTGCTCATACATTGAGTCCATGAGCAGGAGAGGATATTTGTTTTTAACCGTAATTTGATTGAGACCCCTGAAGTCAATACACGGACTGAGAGACTTGTCTTTTTTAGTAACAAAGAAGAAACCGGCTCCAAGAGGAGAGGTCAACGGCCTTATGATACCTGACTTTAAAGATTCGTTGATGTACTGGGTCATAGTCTCCTTCTCGGGACCTGACAGGTTGTATAACCTGCTAGATGGCAAGGGGGCCCCAGGATAGAGATCTATGGCTCAGTCCTAGGGCCGGTGAGGAGGTAAAAACAGTGCTTGTTGCTTGCTGAAAACTTGTGCTAGCCTATGATAAATCTTAGGGACCTTAGAGAGAACAATCTGTTCCTGGGTAGTTTCCTTACAGACACCAGGGGAGACAGCGGAGAGAAGGCACTTCTTAGAGCAATTCTTGCCCCATTGTTCGACCCTGCCATCAGAACAATTAATAAGTGGGTTGTGTATCTTTAACCACGGAAAACCCAAAATGAGTAGCGGTTTAGAAGAGTCGAAAATAAAAAATTCCCCCGTCTCATGATGGTTACCTGACACCACAAACTTAATTGTATTGGTCTTATGAGAAATGGAAGAAATTGTCTTTCCAGTAAGGGCAGTAACATTTACCACCGGGTGAAGAGCGGTGGTGGGAATTTGCAGTTTATCTACCAGGTCCCAGATGATAAGATTTTGTTCTGCTCCAGAATCGACTAAGGCCTGGACAGAATAATTAAATTTATCACTACACAAAATCACAGGTAGGCACAGATTTAATTCGGAGGAAGAAGAATAATTACCCACCAGAATCCTCCGTTTCACTGGGTAGCTCTCTCTTTTAAACTTAGCCAGTAGGAAGGAAGTTCATGTCCTTTCTTACCACAATAAAGGCATTCGTGGTTGAATATTCAACGTTGTTGTTCCTCCGGAGACAGGCGAGTTCTACCGCTACCGGTGTATGAATGTGTGTATGAATGGGTGGATGGTTGGTACTGTGAAGCGCTTTGGGGTCCCTCAAAAGGGACTGGAAAGCGCTATACAGTATAAGTAAGCTCCATTTACCATTTTTACCATTTACTGATCTGCATGGGCTCTGGATTGGCTGAACCAACAGAGGGCGAGAGAGAGTTATCTTTTGAGACAGAGTACTCACAGGAGAAGTAGTCCTCCATAACTTCTTCCCGGAAACGGTTGTCGATTCTTGTGGCCAGAGTGATGAGTTGATTAAGATCTGGAGGAACCTCATGGATGGCGAGCTTGTCCTTGATGGGTTTATTGAGAGCGTGTATGAACGCTCGTCTGAGAGCCATCTCACCCCAATCGGATTCCTCCTCGAGAATGCGGAACTGAATGGCAAACTCTGCAACAGATTGATTGCCTTGTTTAATTATAAACATCTTCTGGGATGCTTCCTCCTGCAGTAAAGGTACCGTATTTTCCGTTGTATAGGTCGCACCGTTGTATGGGTTGCAGTGTCTAATATTTATCAATAAACTGGAAAAATTCATAAATAGGTCGCACCGGTGTATAGGTCGCACCCAGGTCGCACCTACGTCACCGCTGACGCGCCGCGTCACTGCTGAGTCAACCAGGAAATGTGGACCAAGTGTTTACCTCTGCTGCAAGGAGCACACGGCAAGGCTTTTAAGATTAACATTTTAAAACAAGTATTTGTTCAATAAAAATTATTGCAAATATGTGTCTGAGCTGAACTTTTCCTTAATAAATGAACGTAATTGTGAAATGAGCAGGATTTAAAAATTTGTTTCGCCAGCTACCGGGGTTCTGTCTGATAAAAACAAAACGAGCACGCGCAGCACCGGAAATGCAGCGGCGAACAGACCCGCATGAATTGGTACAATGTTTATATTTTAGCAGGCTAAAGACCTCAAAAATACATTTGTTAGCTGCCATTTTTGTAAGACTGTGTCTCACTTTAATTTTTGTCAATAAATTATTACAAATCAGCTTATTTCAAAATGTAAATACCACCAACATCATTAAAATTAAACTACAGACTCCTAAAAAAATGTTTGTTGGCTGCCTTTTTTGTAAGACTGTGTCTCACTTTAATTTTTGTTAATAAATGACAAATTAGTTGCAGCTGAAGGTGATCTGCTCAGAGTTGCAGTTGCTGTGGAAACCAGTGCAGGATAGCTGCAGCATCTGGAGCATCTGGAGGTGGAGCTGACTGTGAGCTGAAAGAAGCAGCATCTGGAGGTGCAGCTGACTGTGAGCTGAAAGATGCAGCATCTGGAGGTGCAGCTGATTGAAATGCACTTTGACAGTTACCGCTACACCCAAATAAATCTGTAAATAAAGCAGCTTTGAAATTACCGTACTACGGTACCTGTACACCCGCAAATGGTAATGATGACTGAAACAGATATTTTACCGGTACTGTGGTTTTTATTTACAATATTTACAAATACGGTAGACTCAGTCGAACCCCAGAAACTCCTCGTCCTCCGTGTCACTCTCAAAGAGTTCAGCCAGTGTTTGAGGCAGGCTGCCACTGCTGAGAGGTCCAGCTCCCTCGTCGTCCTCCTCCTCATCCTCCTCACTGCTGTCCTCTGCCTCTGCCTCAGCACCAGCTCCAGCAGGCTGGATTCCCGCCTTTCTGAACCCAGACTTGATGGTGCGGGTGGTCACAGAAGCCCAGGCCTTGTCCACCCACTCCACCGCCTGGGCGAAGGTGGCGTGCCGCATCCTCCCCGTCGCTGTAAAGGAGTGCTCTCCACTCACCATCGACTCCTCCCACAACTTCCTCAGGGAGGCCTTGAAACTCCTGTTCACCGAGATGTCGAGTGGTTGCAGGAGTTTCGTCAGCCCCCCTGGGATGATAGTGGGCACACTGTTCAGGCTCTTCACCTTGGCCTTCATGGCCTCTGTGATGTGGGCCCGCATGCTGTCCATCACCAACAGCGCCTTCTTGGTCCTGAAGAACCCGTCGGGACGATGGACGAAGCACTTGGTCAGCCAGTGGAGCATCATGGCTTCGTCCATCCATCCCTTCGGGTTCACGGCCACCACCACCCTGGAGCAGAAGTCCTCCTTTGGTATGGTCTTCCTCTTAAAGATGACCATGGGGGGGAGTTTGCATCCATCAGCACCACAGGCCAGAACCACAGTGAAGTGGGTCTTCTCATGGCCTGTGGTGAGGATGTTCACTGTCTTTTCACCCTTCTGGGAGACACTGCGGCCCATTGGAATGTCAAAAGTCAGTGGAACTTCATCCATATTAATAATATGGCCGCCAGTGATCCCATGCGTCTCGACCTGGCGTGAGAAAGACAAAAGGCAGACATTAGCGTCAGTAAACAAAAGAAACGAGCGCGCACTCACAGACCTGCTGTGAGCGTAGCGCACCAACTGACCTGCAACAGAAAAATGTTTCATTTTTTTGTCAACATCACATCACATGTCCATATCACATGTCCACATCACATGTCCAGATCACATGTTCACATTTACCGTATATTCAACCAGTGCTCCACAGTCACTGGTTGACTTTAAACAAGGCTTGAAGACCTTTATTTTTAAGCCTCCACAATATTTTATATTTTAATTATAAAATTAATATATTAAAATTTAGCAAGCAAAATTTAGCAAGCTAGCAATTTAGCAAGTGCGTTAAACACACACAAAAAAAAGCACGGGAAACAAAGAATCGAGCGCGCACCCACTCACCACAAAACTCGCTGTGAGCGCGTGATTTTATATTAAATTACCGGTAATCTATTAAAATTTATAAGGATACAGGTCCGTTTAACACACACAAAAAAAACGTGTTAGCTTAGCTTAGCCGGTACCGGTACCAGGCGACACACGAAGGCAGACAGCTTAAACAAAGAAACGCGCGCGCACTGACAACAAAGTTGCTGTGATCGCGCGATTTTATATTACCGGTAAATTAATCTATTAAAATTTACCAACATACAGGTTTAACACACAAAATAAAAAACTTAGCTTACCTGCCGACTCACGAAGGCACGGAAGGTGTCCAGCTTCTCCTGGTAGTCCGCGGGGAGCTTTTGCGACATGGTGGTCCGAGCTCTGATGGAGAGGTCCTGGCGTTTCATAAAACGGAAACACCAGCTCGGACCACCTTGGAACTCCGTCACACCCATGTCCTTTGCCACAGACATGGCATGGAGGCGCAGCTGGACCGTGGACACCCCTCTCCCACACGCACGTTCCGAGAGGACCCAGGACTTGACCGTGTCCTCCAGCTCTGGCCACCTGGCTCGCTTGCCCCTGTTAGCCCGCTTGGACCGCTTCATGGCCTGGATGACCCCCTCAGACTTCCTCCAGCCCCGGATCACCTTCTCGCTGATGCCGTACTGCCGGTCAGCCGCTCGGTTTCCGTGCACCACGGCGAATTTGACGACCTCTAACTTCTTTTCCGCCGTGTATGAATTTCTCTTCGGTGGCATGGCTGCTGCTGTTCTCTTGTTTACTCCGTTCGCTGTTTGTTCACTGTTCTTTCCTACTCCCACAGAGATGAAGCCGGGGTGATGGGCTTTTATGCTCAATACACAAACAGGTAACGCCCCCCACGGCAGGCACGTCTGCAGGTACCGGTACTGTACCAGTAAACAGAAAACCGGTACAGGCCTCTTTAGCGATCATAGCGGCCGAAACTGGTACTGCACTTGCATTGCCCCCTGGTGGCCGAAACTGGTACTGCACCATTTTATGCAACAGGGAAAAAGGGCCATAACTCAGCCAAAAATTGGTCTAAAAATATGGAAAAAAATCCATAAATAAGTCGCACCGGTGTATAGGTCGCAGGTCTTGAAAAAAAACATAAAAAGGTGCGACCTATACACCGAAAAATACGGTAAGTCAAACACCATGCGGATATCATTGAGAAAAGTGGATAGGGTTAAAGAGTTTATGGGGCGCCGGCGTAAATATGAGCGGGCCCAACGGAGAGCTTCATCTTTCAAGGCAGAAATGATGAAGGAGCTACGGGAGGCGTCTGAGGAGTAAGTCACTGGAGCCCTGTTGAATGCTAGTTCACACTGCAGCAAAAACCCAGCACACTTTGTAGAGTTCAAAACATTCAGAAGGTCGAATGTCAGGCTCCTGGGGAAGATGAGTTGAGACTAGGTTAGCAAAACCCGGTGGGCCCAGCATCTGGGCCGTCTTTAGAGGGGAGACCCAGTCCTTTAACTCATGTTGAAGAGAGTGAACCATTCCTCCGAGCTGTTGAAGGTTAGTCTGCAAAGTTTGTTGTTGGGAGAGAATTTCCTGAAAAGTGGCTTCATGACTATCAAAATGTATATTTTGGTCCTTAAGGGACCACTGTGACCGTTCCTCCTCAGCTCTACCTTGAGGGTCTAGTTGGCTGGGACATTCTGTTACGATTTTATCCAGATTTGACCCCAAATGGCTGAACCGACAGAGGAAAACAGACACAGCATATTATCAAAAACAATCTGTTTATTTTCTCAGAGAAAGGGAAGTTGGACTGTGAAAGGAAAGGGAGACCAGGTGAGTCAGACAGTCTTCTTGTTGATGAGGTGATGTTTAAGCAAAATGGAATAAGCTTACTGGATGTTCTTTGTTACAGGATCTTTGAGGAGCACGCTGTGAGGTCTTGGTTCCTGCAGAGTCGGCCACTGGATGAGAAGGTGAGTTCTTTCTTGTTGAGGAGTTTGTTTGTTGTGGGAGCAGAGAGAGCAAGAGCAGGCTGGAGGCCGTTGACTGGTTGTAGGAACAATTGTCAGACGAGGCCTTGCCTGGAGGTTGAGACCTTGGAAGGCTGGTTTGAATCAGGACGTGGAAGTCACTGGAACACAAAAACATTCAAGCATGTAGAGAAGAAATTGTCTGGAGACAACAAAGACTGACCATTACCGTTACCGTATTCTGATTCTGACTAAGCCACTTGTGAATAGCAAGCAACCATCAGGGTGCTAACGATCCATAGTTAGGCTGATGGTCCTCCTTAATCATGTAAGCAGCTGGTGGGTGTGGGCTGTTGGTTCTGCTGTTGGCGGCCCTCGGGGCCGTGTCCCTCTCTGGTCTTGGCTCAATGTCCTGGCGGTCGGAGAGGTGTTTCCTTTACCTCGCTCCTTGGGTGGACCTTGGCGAGCTGGGGGGTAAGCAGGGTCAGCGGGGGAGCTGACTCGCTGTGGGAGCACTGTTCCTGCAGTTATTTTTCTCCCCATCCCTCAACACGCACCTCCGCCCTCTTCATCTTAAATTAATACATGTAGGGAATTTGGGTCTCGGGTGTGCTGCAATGGTTTTACATCTCTGTTGTTAAGAGCACCTGGGACTCAATTTTATATACACTTTAGACATTCATTCATAAACATCTTCATAAAAGTCACATATAGGGAATGGAGTGAGCACTATGGCTATGGGTGGCGGGATGACATCAATCTCGCCCCCATGCCTATGCTCACTCAACATTATGCATCTAGACAATTAGGGCCTGGGTTAGAGTTGGAGTGGAGGGGAAACTGGTATAATGCCAGCCTTTGCTCCTTCTCTTTCCTTTTTAAATACACTTTACAACAACACTCACCAACAGTACATTTGGGGACGGGGGTGTGTGTGTCGGGGTCTTGATTTGTTAATTTCAATTTTATTTATTATGTATTTATTTATATATTATTTATTTATTTTTCTCTTACCCCCCTGGTTGCCTTGCGGACATTCTGGGGGTGGGCCGTCAGGGGTTGTGCTGGGGTGTGGGGGGGTTCGGGGCCTGCGGGTTCGCCGTGGGCGGGGCTGGCAGTGCGCTCCCTCTGGGGCTGCTTGGGCTCGGGTGTCCTGTCCTGTCCTGTCGGCAGGGCGCGGGGTGTGCCGGATCTTGGACGTCTGCTGCTCTCCACCCCAGAATGAATGGGTCTACCTCCTGGGTTTGGATGTGGGCTGCCCCATGTAGGGAGCAGGTACATGTCTTGGACCTAGGGGGTATAGAGTGTGCATCGGGATTATGAATGGAGCGTGTCGTTATTGTTTGTCTTTCTGTGACTGAGGGTGAGGATGAGGGTGGGTCTGAATGAGTGTGTCTGTGTATGAATGTTTAAGTGTCAGGCTGGGACTTGGACTGCCCCCTCTCTGATACTTCTGAGGCTACCCAGTGTCGCGCTCCTGCCACGTGGCCCCCTGGTGGGTGTTCCTCTGCCTACGGGCGTGCTTGGGGCCCTCACTATCTGGGGCTGGGCGCTTGGGCGTTTGTCAGCTCGGCCTGGTGGCTGCCTGGTGGGGCTCGGGTCCTCTGGTCCTGTCAGGTCTGGACCTGAGGGATGGGCGTCCCCGGTGCCCGAGCCTCGGTGACCGGCCCTGGGGCTACGTCGGTGCAGCGGGCTCCGGCGGGGGCCTGTGTATTGTCGCTGTTGACCCCGGGGGGTCATTGTGTGTGGTCCCTGGTGGGGTTCGTCCGGTTCTTCCACTTGGTCGGATCTGGGGAGTGGACGAGTGGCTCGTCCTGTTCGGGTGGTCCTGGGGACTCTGGGCTCGGGGTCCTTCCTGGGGTCTTGGGCTTTGATCGCCCCTTCGTCTGTCTCGGGCTTTGGGGGGACGGGTCTCTGATGCTTCACAGTCGCTACTAAATGTTCTATTGGAGGAACCTCATTCACTTATGCATGCTCACAACCACACACAAATGGATGCAGGGATGTATAGTAGATGTATGTAGATGGGTATATAAATGAATATAAATATATATGTATGTATATTGTATATATATTTGTAGGTATGGGTATGTGTATTTATAGAAA
>JBBPBX010006877.1:0-31846 GCA_038048925.1 Garcialebias charrua
AGGAAAAGCTTGTGCAATTCTGTGTCCTATGAGAGTAAGTGGAGCCTTAAGTCTAACCATAGCACACAGTCCTATTGAATTTTGAGGGACTCGAGTATATAACTTTTTCCCACCACAATAGTAATACAGACCTGAACGAGTCAGTCGCCCCACCTCCTGTTGCCGACCTTTCGTGGTTGTGGCTGTGAATGTTATATTACACCAATCAATATCTATGCTGCCTAGGTTGGTGTCAGGAGCGGTAGCTACAAAATTGAAGCAAATATAATCGTGTCTTTTATCAGCATGAAATGCACCAACCTGTGTGCCATCAGGACCAAGGGGAAAAATTTCTTCTAAGGTTGTGCAATTCCTAGTTTTAATTTTTTGGGTGATAAGTAACATGCAATCGAAACCCCATTCGTCTTCTAAAAACAACGGTGCTGGTTCTGTTAAGGGAGTGGGTCGTGCAGATGCACAGGCTACACATTCAGAGAGCGACGCTTCTTTAGCTGATTCAATTAACCATGTTAACCATACATTGAGGTCGGAGTACCCTGTGGTCATAGCAATTACATCATTTGGGGACAACTTGGAATAATCTACGCTGTTAATGCTAAGAAGTGTCTCGTTAGTCTCGAGATCGGGAGGTGCTTCATATTGTGTGGGTGTTGGTGGAGAATCTGTTATTTGAATTATAAGTTCCCTGAAGGGGTCTGTACCTGATACTTCTGCTTGGAGAACAACATGCAATTTAGGGTTTGACGTGTGTCCAATCCGAGTTGCAACCTCTTGGTATCTGTGGCTAAGTGGGGGATACTCATGCCATTCTGTCACGGATTGTATGGATAATAGGAGATTAGTTGATCCGCCATTTCCGCCTTTTACTAGTTTAAACCTTTCAGCCCACCAATAAAGTGGTTGGCCTTTCCTTGTTTGTGGACTACCCCAAGAACCTGTGTACAAAAAAACCTTTTCCCATGTTGGGCAGGACAAACAAATGGTAGGATCATAAGTTCCACAGAGACACATGTAAAACTCGGCTTTTCTGATTCTTTCATCTGAGCAGTCAAACAATCTGCAAACAGGTAAAGTTATTGTTGAAGTTGTACCATTGACATATGGAACTATGAAGACGGGGTTACCATTGTAGTCCCTTCGACCAGGACTCTGTTTGAGCTCTCTCTTAGCTGGATTGAGTTGGTTCACATTTTCAGGATGCAGGTACCATGTCATGAGACCTATCAGTGTCAGTCCCACAATGACTAGAGTATAGCAAAGCAACTCTTTCATCCCAGTGGATGTTTTAGGTGAAACAGGTTGTTTTAAAATTGTGCGTGGGATGCGTGTATCGAGCATTGTCTTATCTTTTCTGTCGTTGTCAGGAGTTTTTCTAAAGCAGTGTCTCCTGAGCGCGTAGATCCCTCGTTGGCACCCAGCCTCTAGAGCTCTGGCGCGTTGCTCCTCTTGGAAGGAGGGAATCCTGCCAGTGGGTCCTCTGTTGGTGACCTGGTACCTCGGAACGGCTTGCAGTGGGCGGCGTGGATCCAAGTAGCTCTCTCAGCTACTTTCACGGCCGTGTGGGTCACGAGCAACACCTGGTAGGGTCCCGTCCACCTGGGCGAGTTCCAGTGTTTCCTCCTGAAAGATTTAACCATAACAAAGTCTCCAGGAGTTATGTTGTGTAATTTTACCTGAGTTGGGCTGGGTAGCCCTCCCTGGACCTGCTCTCTGATAGATTTGAGGTGATTAGTCAGATTAATGCAATACGTCAGCATGTCGTGATCACAATGTTTTAGATCACTAGTTGAGATTGGTCCCACACCCATGTTGGGTGGAGCCGCAAAAAGGATTTCAAATGGGCTGAGGTTATGCTTAGCTCGTCTCCGCATGCGCAAATATGTTAGTGCAATTGGCAGACAAGACACCCAATTAAGTTTTGTTTCTTCACAGATCTTAGACAGTTTGTTTTTTAATGTTCCATTCTCTCTTTCGACCGCCCCTCCACTTTGTGGATGATAGGCACAGTGTTTGGTCAGATCAAAGTTCAGTACTCGTGATATGTCGTCAAGGATTTGATTCGCGAAATGGGGCCCATTATCACTTGAGATTTTTTGTGGGATTCCCCACCTGGGAATGACTTCTTGTAACAGAAGTTTAGCTACTGTTTTAGCTGTGGCATGTTTTGTCGGGAAGGCTTCTACCCATTTGGAATACATGTCTACTATGACTAGACAGTATCTTTTGTTTTGAGTTGGTGTTAGTTCAATGAAATCAATCATGATGTGTTGGAATGGTGCTGTGATTGTTTTGTGAGCTCCAGAACCTGTGGGTTTAATGGCTTTAGCAACATTATGTGTAGCACAGATTAAACATGCCTCACAGTGTTGTTTGGCTGTCTGATGAAAGTTAATCGTAAACCAATTTTCATTGATTTGCTTTACCATCCCTCCTTTTGACACGTGGTCCAATCCATGTGTCAATGTTGCAAAAGAAGGGAAAAAGTGTCGTGGAAGGCATGGATTACCATTTGGACCTACCCACACATCATTTTGAAAAATGCATCCGTGTTTCTTCCAGTTTGCCTTTTCACTGCCTGGTGCAAACTTTTGCATGTCTGAAACAGAGAATGAAACATCATCATCTTTGTTTAAAGGCAAAGACAAAAGCATATTAGTTGGGTTAGGCAACATTGACGCTTGTTTAGCTGCTGTGTCAGCGAGTGAGTTACCTATGGAGACAGGATCAGTGTTTGATGTGTGTGCTGCACATTTGATGACTGCAATTCTGAGAGGGAGAGTGATTGCAGTAAGAAGTTCGTCTACAAGTTTGTGATGAAGGATTGGTTGGCCATCAGACTTGAGGAAGTTTCTGTGTTTCCACAAAGCTCCAAAGTCATGAACAACTCCAAAAGCATACCTGCTGTCTGTGTAAATGTTAACAGTTTTACCTTCAGAAAGTGTGCATGCACGAGTGAGAGCCACCAGCTCGCAGGCTTGTGCTGAGCATGATGGTAAAGAAGATGATTCAACTGTGTGTGTGAGAGTAACAACAGCATATCCACTGCGAATCTGACCAGTGTCAGGGTCACGGGAAGAAGATCCATCAACAAAAAGTTCCCAATCAGGGTCAATCAAAGGATTTTGTTCTAAGTCAGGTCGTGGTGTGCATATGACTTCAAGTTCCGCCATACAGTCATGTGGTTCACCATCATCCTCGTTTGGCAAAAGAGTTGCAGGATTCAAGACATTACATCGTTGGATGGTGATGTTGGGCATGTCCAACAGTGTGGTGTGATAACGTAACCAACGTGCGGTTGAAAGATGAGCAGTTTTTTGCTCATTAAGAATTTGAGTAACTGCGTGGGGGACAAGAAGAGTCAGATCAGAATACCCCACAATGTCTCTGCTCGCCAGTGCAGCTTTTTCTGCTGCGGCTACAGCGCGCAAGCAGAGAGGCAAACCAGCGGCGACTGGATCTAATTTAGCTGAAAAATAGGCGACTGGTTTCAATCTGTCCCCATGCTTTTGTAATAACACTGACGTCATGTGGCCCTTCCTCTCATCCACAGCCTGTGTGAACGGGCGTGTAGGATCTGGAATACCAAGAGTGGGAGCCTTTTGCAACTGTTGCTTGAGTGTTTCAAAGGCCTGCAGTGCCTCAGTTGTCCATGTGACATGTGAGCTCATTTGTAAGTGTTTGTCATGACATACCTGTCTTAAAGGAGCCTCAATCTCAGCGTAGTTTGGGATGAAATGCCTACAATAACCGCAAAGACCTAAAAAAGACATGAGTTGTTTTTTTGTTACCGGTAATGGCAGTTTCACGATCGCCTCAACACGCGAGTCAGCAATTTTTCTTCCTTCTCTGGAGATCCTGTGTCCAAGAAAAGTGACAGTGGTTTGTACAAACTGCAATTTTGACAATGATGCTTTGTGACCTTGTTCTGCCAGAAATGTCAGCAGTCTGATCGTGTTCTCTTTACAAGACTGTTCAGATGGTGCAGCCAGCAGCAAATCATCCACGTACTGTAATAAAGCACAATCATGAGGCAGAGAGAAACTCATCAAACTATCATTCAGTGCTTGATGAAAAATAGTGGGAGATTCACAGAAACCTTGCGGAAGCCTCGTAAAAGTGTGAGCCTTACCCAGGAATTGGAAAGCAAACCAGAACTGGCTGTTGGGATGAACTGGAACGCTAAAAAACGCATTTGCTAAGTCTATCACACTGAAATATGTGGAGCCTGCAGGGATCTGAGAAAGGATGACATAAGGGTTAGGTACAATAGGTGCTCTTGCTTGGACAGAGGCATTAACTGCTCTTAAGTCTTGAACAAATCTCCATTCATCTGGAGGAGTAGGTCTGATCTTTTTGACTGGAAAAATTGGGGTTCTCACTGGTGACTCAGGGCAGGCGATGATCACGCCTGCTTCTAGCAAGGAGCGGAAAACTGGAGTGATACCTTTTTCTGCTTCAGGCTTCAGTGGGTATTGGGCTATTTTAGGTCTATAAGAAGACTTTGGTGTTATTTCAATTGGTTTTTGGCCCTTAATTAACCCGACATCATATTTAGTTGTGGCCCAGAGATGGGCGGGGACGTCTGCCAATTCAGGGTCGTCCAGAGACATCATGGACGTAACTAGTCATGCATTGTTATCAATCACTTCCTTTGTTGGTCGTGCTGTCAGCATGAGGCAAAAATCTTGCCTAAACATGTTGAGAGACGGTGAGAAGAAACAATCATCACGTGGTTCCCAGTCATGTGTGGTGTGTGCTCTAAGTGCTAGAGGACCTAGGGAACGCCATTGGGAGTCAGGTGGCTTTGCTAGTGAGATGTGAGGAAATGAGTCAGGTACTGTGAAGTAACTTGTCTGAGGTGTTGTTTTGTTGTTCAAATCTATCAGCACAAAACATGAGTCTTGTGTCCAACAGATAGATGTGGTGACAAGTTGTGTTGTCTGTGTTTGCAGAAATGAGTCCCCTAATGGGTCAGCTGGATCTGAAACGACATGAGCAGTGCAGTGTAGATGTGGTTCAGTCATGAAACAGACACTAGGTGGCAGCCTTTCTCTGGCCATTGAGAGCAGAGTGTGTCTCTGATGTGGATCAATTAACAACCACTGAAAAATGAACAATAATTCAGGTGTGAGAGAGACCAGAGCATCAGACTCTAATTGTTTAGACACAGTCAAACCATCAGGTGCACAGTTTATTGCCAATCTAAATTTCAGAATCAAATCTCTTGCTAATAAATTTATTGGGCAAGAGTCAGAAAGCAAAAACTGATGTTCATGTGTTTCATGATCAAAAGGATCGATGATCTTGAGCGGAACTGTGACCGCTTCAGGAACTGTCCGGCCAGATGCACCTGTGGAATGGACAATTTTGTTAGAAAGTGGAGCATTTGGAAGACATTTACGCATGATTAATGACTGTGTTGCTCCTGAATCTACAAGAAATTGTAATGAAATGTTTTCAACCACTGCAGTCATCATTGGTAGTTTCAGATAAGCAGCTTGAGTGTATTTGAAGTAAGTAGGAATAACTTCTCCTGTGTATGTATGTGTGTGTGTGTCATTTGTTTCAGAAACAGGTGTGTGTGTGCTGGTACTTGCGGTCTGAAATCCCTGGCTCCCACCATCTTTGGCTAGTCAGGTTGAGTAACCCCTCTGGCTTTGTCCACCCCTGTGTCCAGCTTCGTTTCTGCCTTGGGGCGGGCCTTGATGTTGGTTTTGTCTGGAGTTGAAGTCTTGGTTGCCGTTGGGCCCTTGGTTTGGATAGGGCCTGAACTGACCTCTGCCTCGGTTGCCGTACCTGTTGCGACCTTGGTTTCGGCCTCTTTGTCCTTGTCGGTGTGGACAGCTGCGGACCCAGTGTTCCAGGCTTCCACAGTTGTAGCATGGTCTGGGTGGAGCAAAATCAGTTTTTTGAATTGCTGGAGGGTGATTTGCAGCTTGAGCCTGGTTCAGGGTCAGCTGAGTGGCTGCTTGGAGCAGAGTCAGTTGAGCGTCATCATGCTGCTTTTGTTTTTTCTTCTGAGTGGTGGTGACCTCTGTCACATGCAGGTCCCATGCGTGCTCAGCATGATTCAGGAGATCAGTCAGGCGTGGTCTCTTCTTCCAGCCTATGTAGGTGGTCTTGATTGATTTCTTTATTGATGGGAGAAAACCACTCATGACCGCCTGGCAGAAGATGGCTTCAAATGGTGAGGGGGCTGTGTCGCGTCTCCAGTTCCCCTCAGGCTCAAGGATGCCTGAGTGGGTTTTGAAGATGGGCAGGAGACGGTTCACGTAGTCTTGTGGAGTTTCATCAGGTTTCTGGGTTGTGCTCGCAATGTCTGCATAACAAGGAACAGCTGGGAACACCTCTTTCAGGCTTTTCCCAATTTCCTTCACATTTTTCAAATACTCCTTGTTGTTTGTTGCGTTGATGTCTGGACTGACGAGTTGAAAACCGTCTTCCTTTTCAAAAAGTTCAGGGTTAAGTTGGGAGACAAACCCAAGACCATATATTGCTGATAAAATGACTTTTATCTCATGGAGAGTTGGTTTTATCACTTTGACCAACATAAACAATGCCAGAGCTATCCCTTCTCCACCCTGGGCTCTATGAGGCAGGTGCTGCTTGGCCATGTCAATCAGCATGGCGTGTGGCCAAGGTCTATAAACCAACTGTGATTGTTCAGCCCCCCCCACCTCCATCATGGGTGCAGTGATGATGGTGGTTTTGTCTTTCTTTTTGTCTGCCATTTCTTGTTGAATTTTTTCAATTTCCCCTTGAATTTGCTTTGCTTTTTGCTCAAGCTGATTTTTGTCAGCTTGCAGTCTTGTGTTCATGGCTGGTGGTCCACCAGAATCTATTCCCTCATGTTCAGTGTCTGTTGAGATGTTAGTCAAATCAGAGAGTGAGGGTGAAGAGTCAGGTGTGTTGGCAGTACCTGATTCAGTTGACGTTCCTGGTTGCTCCTTTTTCTTGGAGCCTTGGAAGTCATCGTCCATGTCCATGTTCAGAAACCAGTCTGAAAATTGTCCAGCTCTCTGTAGCTCAGGGTATGGTGGTGGTTGTTGGGGTGAACTCAGATGTGCCAGTGACGGGTACAGGGCCATGGTGTGAGGTGGGAAGCCAGAAGTTCCAGCCGCAGATGGAGCAGAAGGAGAGAAAGAAACATTTAGTGGGTTATTAGTTTGTGTTTCTGTCCCTTTCTTATTTTTCTTTCCTAAATGTTTTGTCTCTTTTGGAGTCATCTGGTTTGTTTTCTTAATTTTCTGGGTCATCTGAAGGCTTTTTGATATTACTCTTTGACTTTGTAATTTGGATTCATTTTTCCACAGCTTAAAAGCTTGTTCATGATTGGTCACTGTTAACAATTCACCTTGTGGAATCTTTTTCTTGCTGCAAATTTTACGTTTTCGTTCTAACAATTGTTCTTCTAATTTTTGTATTTCCTGTGGATCAAACGATCCATTTCTTGGAAAATTGAATTTACAATGCCACTGTGGCACAAACCTTAGACACGAATCACCATGAAGTCTTTTCATTCGGTCAATTTCCGGCCCGCATGGTATATAAGCTTCACTTTTGCTGTTTTTTGTTCCCATATTATTTATTTTTATTTTTTATTATTTTTATTTTTTATTATTTTTATTTTTTATTATTTTTATTTTTTATTATTTTTATTTTTTATTATTTTTATTTGATTTAAATGTCTGTTTTATTTACTTCTATTTGTTATCCGTATTTATTTAATATTTTAGTTAATTTTACCTGTTTTAAAAACAGGTTATTTGCCTAATTTAATTTTGAATGAGTTTATTGTTTAAAACCAGGCAGTCTCCCATCCAAGTACTAACCAGGCCCGACCCTGCTTAGCTTTTGAGATCAGACGAGATCGGGCGTGTTCAGGGTGGTATGTATAACCAGCTTATTCGTCTAATTATTTTATTTTATTTCAAAATGAGTGTAACTACACAGGTTTATCTATTTTTATTTGTTATTTTTCGCTTTTTATTTTATTTTATTTTATTTTTTATTGAGCGTTCCCCAAATCTATTTCTGCTGTGGCACGATTTGTGGCCGTCTTCAAAGTATTTCTACCTCATATAACAACCTACGTGCGGCACGATTTTAGGGCGGACCTTCCTGCGTTAAGAGTTTAACGCGAAAATTGTTCTTGCACTATCGAGTGCTCACAATTTTAACGTGTTCTTGCGTTCTTAAAAATAAACGCTCACAACGCTTTACGTTTCTTGCGCTCACAACGATTTTTACGTGTTCTTACGTTTAAAAATAAACGTTCACAGCGCTTTTCGTGCTCTTGCGCTCAAATTTCCTACGGTCCTTGAACGCGTCTCGTATCAGTTTTACTTCGGCTTAAATCTTTCAAACTTGAAAAAGAGATTTCTACGTTACCTCTTCAGCCTTCCTGTTGGTTCGTGGAATATTGTCGATGCTGGCTCTCCCGCTGTGAGGACCGAAACGTCCTTTTCGTCTCTGAAGTCTACTTGAGGAAGAGGAGCAGGTCGCTAGACCCGCGGTTCCGGAGTCCCGTCCGGTCGTCTCCAGCAGGTGGTCCAGTCACACGCAATATCCTGTCTCGTGACGCCAAATTGTGGAATAAACTTCTGAATAACAAGGCAAGGCTGTCCAAACGGAGTTCAAGTTTATAAGATTTAATGTATCTTGCAAGATAGAGAACAGAAATGGTACAGGCACGAAGCTGTCTGGCTCTGCTCTGCTCAGACAGTAACACAGCATGGATTAAGAACCCTCGTACAGTTGGGGGTGGTACCATAGGTGGAACCGGGAGGTGTTTATCACCAGGTGGAAACTTTTGATAACACATGAGTACTCAGCAGATGGAAAATGAGCATTCAGCACTTCTTACAGCGTTTTCAGACTAACACGAGCAGGTCACAGTTTGTTTAGCAGATAAACTGAGGAACATGACGTTAAAACTTAAGGAACAGGTGGTTGGTTTCACACAGATGGTCACAAAATGTGGTTGGTTTCACACAGGCATTTTGGAGTGCATGTTTCTGAACATGATGTGAGAAGTTTAACACATAAGTTTAATTATGAGTTTAATGCCTGAGAATGTATGATTTACTTTACACGTTTACAGTGTCGCCTCTGTGTTTATGGTTGACGCACGGCGGCGCATGGCAAAGTGCTGTTCTTTTACGGACCAGCAGGAGGCAGTACCCTCTAAGACCTGTGCATATGTTGCAAGAAAGGTGTAGAAGAAGAAATCTACCGTAGAAGAAGAACTGTTTGAAATCACACAACAAAAACAAATAGCTTTCCGCTCGCGTGCTGAACTGTTGTCTTTATTTGCGGTTTTAATGCATGGAGTCAGCGGAGGAGAAAGCGATCACGTGACTTTTGGCGAAAAAACAAAAGAAAAGTCCGACTCCAGATCAGGAATGAAGGATAATTTAATACATTTTGTGTCACAAAACATTCCTCCATGCGTCGCGACTCCGTCTCCACGACCACAGCGGCGCAAACAGCTGCAGGCTCCGGCGTGAAGAGGGTGAAGGCTGTCGGTGAGGACCTGTCAATCAAATCGTAGCGCCCACCGCGCGCGCGCAGGGCTTGCGGAGTTTCAAAAATTCAGAGGTGCACGGCACGCGCTAATCCCCTGCGCGGGGCCAACGCGCAGGGGCGGGGACTGTGAAATTGCGTCACTTTTGGAGCGCGCACCCTCGCGCGCTGCGCGACGCGTCAAGTATGAATCTAGCTTAAGGAGAACCTCAGCATCTTCATTTCTGCCACTTCCAGTTCTTTCTCCTGTCTTTTTGTCAATGACACCATCTCCAGACCATGCAATATAGCTGGTCTCACCACTGTCTTGTAAACTTTTCCTTTTACCTTTGCTGACACCTTTTTGTCACAAATCACTCCTGAAACTTTTCTCCATCCACTCCATCCTGCCTGGACTCTCTTTTTCACTTCTTTCCCATGTGTGCTCATCACGACAGACGCGTCAAAATCTGGCTGGGGGGAATATGCAAACACAAGCACACCAGCGGTGTGATTCTCTGAATTCAGTGCATTTTGGGTTCTCAGGTTACGGAAAAATATACCACAGAAAATTGTGTTTCTGAACATTGCAACTACTGAAGAACTATTTGAACCTCTGACAAAAGATATTTTCCCATCTTGTAAATGAAATCCCAAACATTATTAGTTATTTCTTTGTTCCTTAGGTTGTTTTAAATTCCACCCCGTAACGGAACAATTAGATTCCTGTATGAGTATGACTCTAAAACATAATCTAACTAATTCTTCCAGTTCCTTTGTTGTCACCTGTCCCTTGTGTAAACTAACTTATTGCAAGTAAATTTCATTTGATTCTAAATAATAATAATTTGACTGTCAAGTGGAATATGGCAACTTAATGTACAGTCTTCATAAATCTTGAAAATACACTTTAGCATGAACATTAGATCAGGCTTTTTATGTTTTCTACTTGTCCTCTAAACTTTGCATATAGTTCAATCAACATTAGTCCAATATTTGTTATTACTATCAAAGAATTTATAACATCATATAAAGTAACAGGGTTGAACACAGTGCAACAGGGTTGAACATGGTGTAACAAGGTTGAATAAATGACAACATTTAATCAAGTTAAAACTGACTTTAATTCATTAAAACAAACAAGAGGAAAGAAACAGAACACTAGATATGTAATGAAGTCGAAGACGCAAATTCAACAATGGCAGGACTCACAGCTGCATCGAATCACTCATCAACTGTCCACCTGGATACAGCTGCATCGAATCACTCATCAACTGTCCACCTGGATATAAGGCACCCCTTTCCTCAGCTCTTCCTGTTTGCCCGTTGCCAGTCTAGTCGCCTCCCTCCGCCTCCCCGTCTCCTCCTGGGGTTTCTGGTTCCTCTGTCCTCCCCTGTTCTTCGTCCCGCCTCCGCCGCCTGGGGTTGTCCTGCTCGCCTTCGTCTTGGTCCTGCTGCTGTGTGCGTTCCTGCTTCCTGTTCCCTGCGACCCGGCCGGTCATGGCAGATGGCCGCCTGTCCTGAGCCTGGTTCTGCTGGAGGTTTCTTCCCCTCGGGGGAGTTTTTCCTTCCCGCTGTCGCTTCGTGCTTGCTCAGGACGGGGTTTCTGCGCTGGTGTTCGTCTCCGGGTTGGCCGGAGCCGTCGGCCGCTGGCTGGCTGTCATTCACGTACCGGTGGGATGGATTGGACGTCTGCGTTCCCTTCTGAACCACCGGGTTCGGGTCCCGGGGGGGGGTAGATATCCATAATCTATCTCCCTATGCCGGACATTCAAGCTCTCAGCAGTCCGGCATGCAAAGCAATGCCCTCCGCCGGGGCCCGAGCGCCAAAGAAACCTTAATCAATAAAACATTTTAATTGTATTCTCTCTCTCGTTTTGTGAGTCTCTTCAGGTTGAAATATTTAACATTGTTTAAAAATAACATCACATTTAGATTGAACAGATGTCTTGAGAAAAAGTACATTGTTGTCAGCTCTTAAACATCGGAAATGAGCATGAACTAAACTCTGAACTAATAAGTGTGATGAATGAAAGTGAATGTGGATGGTTTCTTTTCATATCTGCTGTTCCTGTTTATGATTATTATCATTAGAGCAGTCCAACCTTCAACCCTGTAACAATGATTCAACCCCCGTAACAGTGGTTTTTGTTATGGGGTTGAATGTTATGGGGTTGAAGATTTTGGCTAAAAGTAGCCATAAGTCCATATTAGCTAGGCTATGAGGTAGCATATAGCATAAGGAAAACAAGAAATTAATATATTTTTCAAAGACATCACTTTTCTTTTCCCCAATTTTTTTTAAATATCATTTATGCATGTAACAGTGTGGAAAGGTTGAGCTTGACAATGTTAGTCTGTGGATAAAAACAATGAAATATAGGTAAGACATTATGCTAACACTTACCAGTCTTTACAATGTGAGCGGGAAAAGACTTAAGTGATGTCACATTCTGGGTCCTGAGGAAGTTGGACTGAACCATTATTTTTAAAAAGGGGAAAATTGGTATGCTGTTACGGGGTGGAACAAAACTGGGGGACATGATTAAAAAGTACAGTTTTATAAATAAGGCATACATTTTTTCTCATATTTCTTTTTTTAGGCTAAAGGATACTGGCAGTTTTTTATATTAACAGAAAAAACTTGCAGTTAGTGGCTATTTTTATTTGTTTTATATTCAGTGAAAAAATGATGTTGCTCAGTGGGGACATACTCATTTGGCTGACCTCTGTGCCTCAGCAATCCATTTTTTGTTGTTAAATTAATTTAAAAAAAATAATATTTGTGTGTTATATTGCAAAGACACATGGATATTTCCAATTCTTGTTTTTAAATAAATGTTGTGGTTTACTTTATATTAAAATATTTGAGGTAAACATGGGAGACACAAAGTGCACCGAATTCAGAGAATGACCCAGTGCATATAAACCAGTTGGAGTTGATGGCAGTTTTTCTCTCTCTGAAACATTTCAGCGAAATGGGTCTGGTCTCACACCAGCATGTGTTAGTGCGCAGCGACAACACTTGTGTGGTCGCCCACATAAACAGACAGGGGGGCACACGTTCTCTGCCCTCTCCTCCGTCTGACACACAAGCTGCTACAATGGTGCAGCTCACGTCAATCAGAGCAACTCATGTCCCGGGAGAGCAGAACCACGGAGCAGACGCGCTCTCCAGGGGCGTCCCGCTGGCGACAGAATGGCGCCTTCACCCGGAGGTGGTGCAACAGATTTCGGATAGCTTCGGCAAAGCCGACGCAGATCTCTTCGCCTCCAGGAAAAACGCACATTGTCCTATGTTTTTCTCCATACAGGACGCGAACGCACCCCTCGGCCTAGACGCGCTGGCGCACAACTGGCCGGAAACAATGCGCCTTTATGCATTTCCACCGGTGGCCCTAATACAGACCACTCTGGAGTGTGTGTACGCAGGGAGGCTCTCACATTGACTTTAGTAGCTCCCAGATAGACCAAGAAAGCCTGGTTTGCAGAAATAATATCAATGGGACAACCATGGTGTCTGCCTGCTCGCAAAGACCTCTCGTTTCAGGCCCACGGGCAAATATGGCAGCCATATTCAGAGATCTGGGATCTGTGGGCTTGAAAGGGAAAAATTAATCGCTTCTGGCCTTCCCAGTAATGTGGTAAACACTATTCAGTGTGCTCGAGCAGGCTCCACACAGACTCTTTATGCTCTCAAATGGTGTTTTTGAGGCCTGGTGTCAGGAGAGAAACATTGTTTCCTTCTCCAGCACCATTTCAGAGGTTCTCACATTCTTACAAGATTTGTTGGAAAAAGGTCATTATTTTTCTACCATCAAAGTCTTTTTGTCTGCTATTTCTGCTTGTCATGACATTAGTGAAATGAGACCGCTCTGCATATTTATAGCAGGAGGGCGGGGCCTCCTGCTTATGCAGCAGTCTCATTGGCCTTGACAGGCGTGATGAAAGAAACTTCACAGGTGGTCTCGCGAGGGCGCTATCTCCATACTCATGTGTTGTACCTTGTTTCCCTCCCTCAGGGAACATTGGTTTTCCAGTGAACATGACGGTAAAGAATGACCTGTCAGCATAAAATCACACTGAAACAGAAAAAACAACCCATCTGTGATGGCGGTGGGAGTGTTATGGGGCGGCCGTGGCGTAGTGGTAATGGCAGTCGTCCCCCGATCGGAAGGTTGGCGGTTCGAATCCTGGTTCCCCACACCATGTGTTGTTGTGTCCTTGGGCAAGACACTTAACCCCAAGTTGCTCCCGGTAGGACTGGAAAGCACCTTGCATGGTAGTCTGCCGCTACCGGTGTATGAATGTGTGTAGCATTCAATGTGTGTAGCGCTTTGAGATTTTCACTAATGAAAAGCGCGTTATAAATTGAATTCATCATTATTATTATTATTATTATGGTTTAGGCTGCTATCAGAAACAGAGCAGCTTCAGTCTTTATTAATCTCAAAAATTACAGATGAAATTCTGAAGTTACGTGTTAAAAGGGGAAAAGTAAAGTTGGATATTTCTTTTTAAAGCAAATAAACAGCTTTTTTGTAAAATGTTGAAAATAGTAAACATGTTTTCTCTGTTGACATTTAAAAACATCCTGGAAAGCAAACTGTTAAGACATCCATTATTTCTTTTATTATTATTTTATTCTTTATTATTAAAAGCCTGGTTTTAAAAAGTTTAAAAGACAACATTTTTCTAAATAATGTGAGAACTAAATGGAAAACGACCACAGAAAAGCCAAACAAATATCCTGAGAAGAATGAAATGTGCACTGGGTCCATCATTTATTGAAATGTCTATTTAGTTTTTTGTTTCAAGTTTTATAAATATTTCTAATTTTATTTTATTTTTTTTGGGCCAAAACCCTTAGATGCAACCAAAAATACACACCACAGTCAAACTATTTGATCAGTACCTGAAAGCATCTTCATGTGACTCCTCTCCTATCTCATTAGTTGAATCAACCTCCTGCTGCCCTTGGGTCAAGCTGACCCATGAAGCCTTGACACTGAGCCCTCCTGGGTCATTTTGGCCCAAGGGCAGCAGGAGGATTAAACGAACCTGGAACTGGCTGCTGCCACTAGAAGGCACCAAAGTGTTGATTTCTGCTCAGCCTCTTAAATGCTGGAGGTTTTTAATCATAGATATATACACTAGATAAGCTGAGGAGGAGTCAGCGGCGTCGTCAAGCGGCGGCCATCTTGCCACAGACAGCAACATTAGCTGCAGCTGTGGAAACCGTATGGAGGTGAGGGATTTATACAAACAAAAATACGCTTAACTCGCTGTAATCTTGACGGATTTACAAACGGTTTATGTTTTTAAAAACGTTATTAACGTGGCTATGATTTCTTTGGTAATCAGACAGCAGTTTCGTCTTTTTTAAAAGGTTTTATTCGTGTTTTGGGTGTCACACTCATCGAGAATCTAGAATTTAAATTCTGTTTTTATTACACCAATAACTATTTTAAAACAAACTAATCTTTTGTCTAAATGACTGTCTTGATCATGACTGTATTTATTAGCAGACTATTAACAAGAGCCTTTGATTAAGGGCTAGCTAGTATTCCAAACATTTCCCCAGCATTCTTAGATCACTAGGAGCTCTTTGTTTTTAACTGAACTAAAGCTGCACATGATTTCCAAGCGGTTTGGTATGTTCAAAACTAATTACTGCTTTGTGTTTTACAGAAATACTCTTTGACAAGATGCCTGACTTTTGTGCAGCCTATGGATGCTCCAATAGACGTAACATCAAAACAAGAAACCTTGGGATCACATTTCACCAGTAAGACTCTGTGACAGTATTATTACTTTAATTAGAATAATCATAGTTATATTTTGGATCAGTGCACATTACACGTCACGCTACACACAAAAAATGTGAGATAATATTATTGACATAATATTATACATAATATATATTTACATAATAATGACATAATATATATTTACAGCACTTTGGTTGACCTTGTTGTTGTTTTAAGTGCTCTAATGCTATCTCCTCAGTTGTTCTCACCTCTCTGCATGGAGTTCATAATATGCTCTTTTCTGTCTGCATCACGTTCATAAGATGCTCTTTTCTGGTGATGGTACTTCTTATCTTATCAGGGTGTTTTGCTACAATATATTTGCTGTATTAAAATATGTCTCTGTTCCTGCTCTTGTGTTTAGTCACCGCCACCCCTAAAAAAAGTAAATGTTAAGATCCTAAACTCATTCTTTCTTGGGACCTCTTTGTAATTATACAATATTTGCTTTATTTGATTAAGATTCCTCTCTATCCTGGGATTTATCATCAATATTGACACATTGATGTCAATGGTTCCTGTGCTGCTTGATGGGCAGCGATATATCCTGACCTACAGGTTCAGCCAGGACCACTTGGAGCTTCTCTTTAACTCCATCAGAGCATCTGGTACAATTCATAATTATTTTTTAACACAACACTAAGTGACCGGAACTGTCAGCAACTGTATTGTTTTCAATTTGTTGATCCATGTTTTCTTTTTTTTTAATGAAAATACATTTGGTTTGTTTGTTTGAAAAATCGGTGAATATGTAATATACTGTTATATATCTTGTGTCTATTTTAAGGTGGATGGAATAACAACCCTAGTGCCAGCCAGTTCAAGAACATTTTCAGAAAGCTGATGGCCCGGTGTGGTGTTAAACCAAGCATAAAAGGCAATGTGACCGCACAGGATGAGACAGAGTCCCAACCAGTTGAACCAATGTCCTCTGCTGANGTGTTAAACCAAGCATAAAAGGCAATGGATGAGACAGAGTCCCAACCAGTTGAACCAATGTCCTCTGCTGACCAGTTCTACCACATTGACACATCAACAAACCTGTCAGCTGTAGACATGTCCTCTGTAGAAGAAGAAGATCTTCCATCACCGTTTGCTGACATTCCTGCTCTTATACATGACCACAGCTACCTTCCCAGCCGCTTCGATGGTCTTGTGGAAAACACACTTGTGTACATTTCAGGTAGAGGTTGACTTATACTAGATTTGACCTATTACCTGTAGTGCTAACATTCAGCATATAATATTCAAAAACTGAAATGATGGTCAAATAATGAGATGTCAATGCTAGAACCTTTAGTTTATTTTATAGTTATACTGTACTTTTCTACTTTTATACTTTTTATACTAGTATGCAAAAACTCAGGACAGTATTATGTTCATTAAATGTTTAGTGTTTTAGTTTTAGAGTTGGTGTAAATTTTCATACTCATTTACCACTATGCAAAAACTCAGGACAGTGTTACAGTTTTACTATTTTATGCTTATGTTTATTATATGTTTCAGTGTTTTAATGTTTAAATAGTTACTGTTGCACCGAGGGACTGAGAGTCTTGTCACACTATCAGATGTTTATTTCTGTTTGTTTGTTTATTTATATCTCCCGATTATTAAATCTTTTCATGTATCTAAAAAAAATAAACTACACATATTGACCAAGGTTTGTGTAATAATGTATTTAATATTACATAATATTTGCATGTGTAGGGAAAAAATTGGCATAAATTATTTTCATACCACTAATAATAATGCTATTTATGATGAAATAGTATTAAATATTTATTAGCATTGTAACATATGTCAGTTAATTTCGCTGGAAATAAACATGTATTTATAAATAGATGTAAATATAATCTTATTGTGTATATTGCTAGTGCAATACAGTGTCTATATAACGTTATTTTCATGTGAACGTCCATCTTAAGTATACCATATTATAACAACATCTCTCACATTTATAACAAACCAAACCGTTTTAAAATCGGTTGAAAATTAAGCAAGTTATGGTTATTTTAATAGTAAATGCCCCATTCACATTCATGTTAAGAGTGGGCGTTCTGTCTGTGGCAAGATGGCCGCCGTCTGACGATGTCGGTCTCCATTGGCCAACAGCGGGGATGTCTTATCTAGTGTATATATTATCTGTGGTTTTTATCTTGATGCAGCAGCCTCCCTCCAGAGGACAGGGGTGGACAATCAGTGTGTAGGGTGGGAGGGGTCACAGTCAATGCAGGTGTCTCATGTTGCACCTGGGGGAGTAACTGTCACTGACCGGAGGTAAGCTGCAAACAGATGGTCCTCTGTGAAGACCTTACTTTGATGGAGGTCAGGACACCTTCTACCACAGGTGCAGGACATGAAGACCCCAACGTCGAGACCTGTCCTCGTCAGCTTCAGGGGACCGCCTCCATCAATATAAAGTATGAGGGGGTGTCAGTTCTGAGAACTACGCAACCTTCTCCTTGGTCTTCTGGATGCTGAGGGTGAGATTGCCGACACTCATCCTCACCACAAACGTTTTGGGAACTCTTTCATGAAACCTCACAGTTCTGGACCGGACCAACTCTTATGTCGTGTTCAGATGGAACAATGTTTGGATCAGACCTCAGGAGGAGAAACGGGTGAGGAGTCAGTTCCAACCTTTCTCAACTTTGAAGACCGGAAGTTGAATTTAAAGCTGAACTGAATTAATCTTATTAATTAGTTTTAACTCACTAAAAGTTTTTTGTTTTATTCTCAGCTTGTTTTGATGAGGACTTCCTGTAGGTTGAGGTTCCTCTCAGACAAAAACAAAAACCTTTAAAGAAAAATTCATCATCCTGAAGTAGGAGACCGGCATGACACAGGAAAAAGACTTTCAGAGCCAAGATTCTTTGTTTTAAAACGAGTAAACTTGTTGAGGTATTAAAGTTTTATTTTACAGTGCGATGACACAACGGGCTCTGATGGATAAAACACGTTTTCATTTTACTAAACCTAAAATTCATGAGTTTATTTCTTGTCACAGGAATAGGAATGTTTTTTTTTTTTTAATCACATTTCCTTTAAAAATGAAGGTGACTTACAGAAACTGAACTTCAAACAAACAGGAATAATCTGCTATACTGTTCGTGTGGAGGTCGAACGAGGAATCGTTTTCATATTAATATTTTTACTTCAACTCTTCAGTGCAAGACTTAAAACTGTGCTTTTTAAAAACATCATGAAAATAATAAATGCAAAAGCTTTTTGTTTGTTTGTTTCAGAGCTTTTTAAACGTTAAAGACTTTGTCTTCACAAACATCCATCCATTCTCTTCACCTTGGACAGGTCTCCGGTCCATCAGAGGGACAGACACAATCATTCACTCCCTCACTCACACTTAGGGACAATTTATTTTTCAGATAATCTAACGTGCATGTTTTTGGTCCATAGGAGGAAACCAGAGAACCTGGGGAGAACATGTAAACACCACACGGAAAGGCTGAGAGGCAAACATGTGACCGAACTGTGAGGCAACAGTGCTAACCACTACTCCACTGTACTTCTTTTTCATACCTGACCCTGACTTGGTTATTTGTTTAAGGCTTTGGTCCAAAGTCACCGAGACAGAACTTTTAATAAACAGATTCCCTGATTATTCTTCCTGCTCTCGCTCCACAGACTCCGCCCTGTTTTTCCACGCAGATGCTGATAAAAAGTCAACATCTGGAAGGAAAAACAGGCCACGGCTCGTTACTCTGCCTTGGATAGTTTGTCCCTGGACGGGCCTTTCAGGTAGGCGTTGTAGAAGTACCAGGCGAACAGAACCAGGTAGCTCAGGTACATGAGCGAGCCCCACGCCACGTTGTCCATGTTGGAGGGGCAGCGCACGTCGTGCATCCAGAGGTACACGAAGCCCAGCACCGTCAGACCCACGAACATCTGCAGGATCTGCACTGCTGTGATGAGCATGGCGCACGGCCGCGGGATCCGCACGCCGGCCGCCCGCGCCGTGTAGTATGTGTACATGAGGGCGTGGACGGAGTAGTTCATGGTTATGAACCAGCCGCCGCCGGCGACCCCGTCCTTGTAGGAGAACCAGGTGTAGACCAGCACGGTGATGTGGTGGTACCAGTGCAGGAAGATGAGGCGCTGCTTCCTCAGGACGATGAACACCGTGTCTCCTGCAGGGAGCACCGAAAAGAAATTCAAATAAACTTTTCTGCCTTTGAGCCAGAAAACAAACGCTGCAGAGACTACGGGCTATAATGTGTAGCTACATGTTTTAACTTTTAGCTATGTAGGGATATTGCACCGGTCAGTTTTGCTGACTGTACAATATTCCAGATGAAAGATTGAGTAGATTTTATCTGACAAAATTACCATCAATATTAAAACAGAGTTCTTTCTTTTTAGATTAATACCTATAATTCTATGCCTTGGAGGTGAGATGTAAAGACATGAAATGTTAACTTATGTTGTACAGCAGGACTGAACCATTTATTTAACAGAATCATAAATTACATCACAACATATTTACATGATTGGTTGATCAGGTTTCCTATAATTAACTTCAGCATAGATGAAACACGCGTCCGTAATTTCATAGGAACAACAGAACACAAGTTATCGATCTTATAATAACTTCTATCTGCTGGCACAATACGTAAACTTAAAGTTTAGTTACATAAATTAAGAAAGTTTCAGGGAAGAGAAAATGGAGGATGAAAGAAAATAGAGGATGAGGAGAGGTACTATCTTGATGTGTTTTAACCAGAAACATGGCAGTTCCTCGGCGGCTTCTGCTCGACTCGGTCGAATGGACATCGACGTTTTACCTGTGCGAAGATTCTTGGTCTCTGCTTCGGTAAACTTGTCCCAACCTCACGTGCACAAACTGTCCATTCGTGCTACGGTTTACAGGCGACCGGCGTCCATTTTTGCAACGGCTCGCTCACAAGACGGCTTCCACCTCACCAAAGTAACGGCACTTCCTGGTTGGTTTTTCAAGATAAAAGCTTCTTTGAAGGAATTTCAATAAAATAGAGCTTAGAGCTCGAAACGGACTCATAGTCAGCAGTGCTATGAAGTCCCAATTGAGGACGTGTCATTGGTGTTTAGACAGACGTCAATCAGTTCTTAGATGGAAAACTCACATTCTAGTTTCATCCGCAGACTGAAGGAAAAAGAAGTCAGAGCTCTTTTAAGGCTGATTTGACCCAGAAAACGTATTGTTTTCTGATTGGCCGAATGGCATCAGAAGAGGATGTGATGACATCAGAGCGTGTCAGGAGATTAGTTCAGTCAGAAATCTAAGAGTTAGTTTTTTAGATGCCATTATGTATGATATTCATTCAACCTTTATTTATACAGGCTAGCCTCGTTGAGTCATGGGGACTCATTTACAAGAGGGACCTGTCTCACTCACACCAAACAACCATCCACTCTCACACTCACACCTAGGGTCAATTTAGAGTCACCAATCAGCCTAACGTGCATGTTTTTGGTCTGTGGGAGGAAACCGGAGTACCCGGAGGAAACCCACGCATGCACGGGGAGAACATGCAAACTCCACCCAGAAAGGCCCCCGGACCGGGATTTGAACCGGCAACCTTCTCGCTGAGAGGCAGCAGCTCTACCAGTTGTGCCACCGTGCTGCCCATACAACAGATACAACAGATTTAAACTGTCTTAACTCATTAACAACACTGTTTTATGATTAAAACAAACGTCACCACAGCATCACATATAGAAACTTATTAATGATGATAGCAAAACAGATATTATTCATCTTGATTATTAAATAGGACAAACACAACAAGTCTCTGGGTGTAGAGATTGTGCTGAGCTCAAACTACCATGAGATAAACCGTGTCACTGAATCTTCACTGCAGGTTTGAGAACTATGAATAATGATCAACATTTTGAAATAACATTGGATTTCCAACTTGAATTAACAGTTTGAATTAAACAGTCTTTGACTATCAAACATTGAATTCAATAATGCTTACTTAACACAAGGTTATTCATTAACACAAAATAGAGGAATAAGAGAGTCTTTTATGACTTATTGTGTTTTGATTCAAAATAATGTAATAAAATAGTGTTAATGTCTTTTTACTGAAAGTATCCGTGAAAACTACTTCCGGCACTCGGCGAAGCAGGTCGCATCTCTTTTTGCTCCTCTCCCCCCTAAGCTTTCCTCCTCCCTGCTTTTGCATCGTCTTTAACTCTTCAGCGCTCACTCGAACCAATTTGGAATGGATTTATTTACGTGGGCCGTTTCCTCTATTGATAAAAATTTTCAACGAAACGCACCGGACCAGGAGAAGCGGCTTGCCCCTTCGACACGCATGCGGTGGGATACACTATGGACTCGTGGAGCGAGTGGAAGCCAATGTGTCTGACCGTTCTCTCTGTCGAAGACGTTGAAGATTTATGGATTATTGGAATTTTGGTGGCAGTTGCTCTGCTTTTTGGGATCGGCGGATGTTTCTGCTACTGGAAGCTGAGGGAGGCGGCCGTGGCGATCAACGCGCTGGCGAGACTCCCTGCTCAACAAGATTCTCTGATCCGGGCTATGACCTCAACAAGCCAGCTGTTGTACGAGCTGAACCGCACGGTGGGAGCAGCGGCGGACAGCCGCGGACCTGCGGTGCGCTTTGGGACTCGTTTACAGCCGAACCATCAGGGCTCAGACGGGGATTTGTAGCTCGGAACCTCACATGATTCGGCGATTTGGACCTGAACAGCACCTGGACTTCAAGGCTGCAGTCAAAAGTACACTGTAGCCTGGCCTGAAAATAAATAAGCAACTAATCTAATCTGGACTGTGAGCAACCTTGGAAAAAGAAGGCTGTCTGCAATCTTCTCCTGGAGTGAAAGCTGTTGAGAACTCGCTGCCCCCCCAGAGGTCTCCGTGTGCTTTCAGAATGGAGCCGAGCTGAATGCCATCTACAGACTGTGCTTATCTGAAATGATTTTCACGGACAATCTCCCTGCTTGCCATGAAATGCAACATGTCTTGTCTTATTCGTGCTAAAGCTGGTAGAGTTTTTTAGACTTTATCATGGAGTGTCCTAAGACAAATTGTGATAGATTTTTTGAATACCACTGATTACCCGACTGTATGTTCCTTTTTCATATCTGATTGTTGGTGGCGCGGTTTTATTACTGCTGCGGCTTCCGTGCATACGTCCCTCTTCGGATGGTGCGCGCACCAATTGCAAAACGTTGTACCTTGGTGCAAATATGCCAATAAATATATATTCTATTCTATTCTATTCTAAAAGGTGTCACTAGGACAGTTCAAAGAGACGAAGGTGTATCAGAGACCACCGTCTGGTCCACTACAGTCTCCCCTTTTGGAAGTCATCGCTTACCCATGGGGATGAGTTCCAACACAAAAGGATACCACCAAATGTCTCTGATCTAGATGTAATCCAGCAAGTGGAAAAATCAAAAATTATAATCCCATAATGTTTTGGGAAATTCCATACTGTTCGTAGGTAATCCTATAGCGGAACGCTTTTAATCCTTTGGAAAACAAAGTCTTATAATCCACAGCGGTAGTTCCACAGCAGTAATTCCACCACGATTAGAGTTGTTGATTTCATCAGCAACAATTGTTTTTATCAGCATGTAGAGGGAATCTCTCGATTGGCGCAGAGGAGGCAACCCTTGGATGAAGGTTGAAGACCAACGTTGGCATAGCAGGTCCCCACATCGAAGGTTGTAGGCTGGTTGGTTTCCAGTCGGTGCCACTCTGGTTCTATGTGTCATGCATTTATGTGGGTTTTAGGTGGGCTTATGATTGGGATTTACATTAACCTTACCTATATGCACCTGGTATGTAAGCTATCATGGTTTAGATCAGCTACAGATACCAAGTAAGGGGTAGATCATGCATCAAAAGTTAAATACTGTATAGGGATCTACATCTATAGAAGGTTCAGGAGGAAGTCTTTCGGACGAAAGACGAAACGTTTCTACAGTTTTTTTTTTTTGCTTTGTTTTGTTTTGTTTTTTGAATGTCCAGAGGACCAGACTTAGCTTTTTTGGAAGGTTCAGGAGGGCTTCTGTAACAAAGGCCTCTTCTTCCAAACTATTCCTCCATTCATAACTTAGCTTAAAGTTAAACTAAAATAGAAAAGAAAATATAGTTTGGTCTAAATGTCTGTTGTCCTTTTAGACGACGACGTAGGATTTGGTATTCCCTATAAATTTTGAAGTCTATGGCGAGACTCATCAAAATGAATAGATGATCTAGAATAGAATCGATCGAATCGGTTCAAATTAGAAATTGTGAGACCAGTGTAGTTTATGGTACCTAAAGTAGCTTTAAACTACATTGACTCTTCATTGACTGAGGTTTAACAAATGAAACTGCATGTTGGCATAGTTAAATCCATTTAAGTCTTTAACTTATCATTAATAAAAACCTCTTTTGGCTGGGAGTATTCAGAAAACAATACCAAGCTTCAACAAAATCAAAAAGGCGTTCAATACAAGATCAACTGGACTTTATTTGTTGCGGAAGACGTTTCGACCTCTATCCAGAGGGCTTTTTCAATTCACTGAAACAAACTGTGAGTGTGTGGAGTTATAACAGTCTTAAGAAACACGCACCATCATATGTAAATTGCAAGCTGAGGTAACACATACATGTAAATTGACAGATCACACCTTAACAGTAGGGGGTTCCCTTGAGGTCTCTGACAGAAGACACACAACTGTATGTAGATTGACAAAAAACACCTCACAAACCAACAACAGAGGTTCTCAAAGAACTTTGTTAGTCTAATTCACAGACAAGACACCTCTGCTCCCATCCGGTGTAAAACGTCTGGGAATCCGCCCCAAAACTGAGTTATAAGTCTTGGAAAGTTGAAATCTCAGACCTGGGACCATGACTGAAACAAACTGTGAGCGTGTGGAGTTATAACAGTCTTAAGAATAACGCACCATCATATGTAAATTGCAAGCTGAGGTAACACATACATGTAAATTGACAGATCACAACTTAACAGTAGGGGGTTTCCTTGAGGTCTCTGACAGAAGACACACAACTGTATGTAGATTGACAAAAAACACCTCACAAACCAACAGCAGAGGTTTCTCAAAAAACTTTGTTAGTCTAAAGGCCCAAGTATAGCTGCGTGTTAATCCGAGCGCCGCGGCACGCCGTGTCAGCGCCGTGTGAGCGCCGCGGCAAAAGCCTTTGATCGTGGACGTGAACGTGCCAAGCTCAAATTTTACTACGCCTACGCGCGCGCGTTGATAAACTGCCTCGCGTGTCAGCAAATGACCAATCAGCGACCTCAATTTGTCCTGTAGCCTGCACTCCAGAGAGCTGCGCTTGCACAGAGTATAAATGAACTGCCGGTGCGCAGCACACGCGAGTCCAGCGGCGCTGGACACAACGGACAGCTATACTGGAGGCTTTATTCACAGACAAGACACCTCTGCTCCCATCCGGTGTAAAACGTCTGGGAATCAACCCGAAAACTGAGTTATAAGTCTTGGAAAGTTGAAATCTCAGACCTCCTCCCCATTTCTTCCTCTCCTCCTATTCTTTTTAAAGGTCCACTGACATCATCTTACAAATTTGCATGAAATGATAGAAGATATATATATAGTATCATTCAAAGGTGGGCTCCAGACCGCTAGGGAACGCTAATGCGCTAATCCGCTTATAACGTACCTAAACAATTTATCAGCGTTACAGCGGTTTGCCTAACTTTTATAATTCATAAGCGGATTTGCACTATTTTTATTTAAAATGCAGTACCGTTAATAACTAATTATCTATCAGTAAAAACGAAAAAAACTTAACGGGCCCGGACGACTGCTAACAGACCATATCCTGTCAGCGTCGGATGTGGTCCGTGACAAAAAAGCGTCCCCTCAGTCTCTTTGCTAGAGCGAGCGCTCTCAGTTAGCAGCCAGTGTGTTACTCTGCAGCCTTATTGCTTGTTTTCGAAGAGTCAGACGAAGAGTTTTTAACATGGAGGGTGAACTTATGGATGTTTCTCAGCGGCCTACGCGACGCGTCTGGATTTTAAAAAGTATTTCGCCATTTGCCCTCTTCAAAATGGCGGCCGCGACGGCCACAGAAGATAAGGACTTTCCATGAAAACACGGTAAAAACAATTATTTCTTTGCTGAGAAAAATATATTTCTTAGCTGACTTTATAGCACAATGTTTTTCTGAGCTTAACCGGTCCAAATGGTCAAATCTGCTGGTTTTAAAAAAAGTATTTCGCCGTTTGCGGCCGCCATTTTGAAGAGGGCAAATGCGAAATACTTTTTTAAATCCAACAGATTTGACCATGTGAACCGGTTAAGCTCAGAAAAACCTTGTGCTATAAAGTCAGTGACTTTATAGCACAATAATCCAAAACATTCAGAGACTCAAACAACATGACAACTTGTTTTATGAAAATGTGACACTGGGAGGAGTGGTTACGGTCAGAGCTTTGCTGGATAGCGGGTCGATGGCGTGCACACTGAGCTCTAAAGTAATACCTCAGCTGTTACAGCAGGATGTTTTAAGAAGCCCCGCCCTTGAGCCGACAGCCACTGTGTTGATTGGATGTGGGGGGTCCAGGACATTACCTTCTGGCATGTGCGATCTGGAGATGGATCTTTATGATTACAAAGTGATTGTCCCAACATTGATCGTTGAGAACCAGAATGAAGAACTGATTGTTGGCAGTAACCTGTTGAAATACATTATTAACAGGTTTAAGCTGAAGCAAGACATCCAGGACCAAGGCCCCACAGCACTCTGTGACAGTAGTGATGCAGAGCAGAAACTGCTACATTTGTTGGCAAGGGTGGAAGCTGCCGATTCAGACGCCCATTATGCAGTTGGAACTATCAAAATCAAGCGAGCTGTTACTCTTGAACCCATGACAGAGCATCTGATTTGGGGCAAGTTGCCACAGGTGAATAATCTGTTGGCTGGATGTACTGTTGTCGTGGAGCCAACAACCGCCAGATCTAAACCGAGAACAGTCTTGGTGGGGAGGTCGGTGTCAATCCTGAGAGCAGATGGGTGGCTCCCATTAAAGGTCATTAATCCATCAGACAAGCTGGTTACTTTGAGACGTAATACTAAGTTGGCGGATGTGAGTACTTGTGATTCAGTGGAGATGTTTGCTGGTTCCCAACTCGACATCCAACAACAAGTTCAAGTACCGTTGGACAACAGTACAAAACACAGCCTCGTCTCAGAGGACTCGACTTTACCAGATCATCCTCACCTTGTGGCACCGTGCACAGTTGACACCCCTCAGGCAAGGCTAAGAGGACTGGGGCTGTCGGATGTGGACATTGAGTCATGTGACGTTGCCCCTGAATATAAGGCTAAACTGGCTGAGCTCATTGTTCAATACCAATCAATCTTTTCAAGGGACAAGATGGATTGTGGTAAAGCCACTGGTTTCCTACATCGCATCAGAGTCATGGATGAGAAACCATTTCGATTGCCATGTAGGCGCATACCACCAACCCAGTATGAAAAATTGAGAGAGGCATTGGATGAGATGGAAGAGCGTGACATCATACGAAAGTCTAGCAGTGAGTTTGCATCTCCATTAGTGATCGTGTGGAAGAAGTCGGGTGACCTACGTATCTGTAATGATTTCCGATGGATCAATGCACGCACTGTCAAGGATGCTCACCCACTCCCTCATCCAGCTGATGCTCTAGCAGCCCTGGGGGGCAATGCCTTTTTCTCAACCATGGATTTGACCTCTGGCTATTACAATGTGGAAGTGCATGAAGCTGACCGAAAGTACACTGCCTTTTCATCGCCTTTTGGATTGTATGAGTATAATCGGATGCCTCAAGGACTCTGTAATAGTCCCGCCACATTCATGAGAATGATGCTAAACATCTTCGGTGACCAGAACTTCATGAGCTTGTTGTGCTATCTGGATGATGTCCTGGTGTTTGCTCCAACAGAAGACCTAGCGCTGGAGCGTCTGCACATGGTCTTCCAGAGACTCCAGAGCCATAACCTAAAGCTCGCCCCAAAGAAATGTCACTTTCTGAGGAGGTCAGTGAAGTTTCTTGGTCATATCATCAGCATAGATGGGATCCAGTCTGACCCTGATAAAGTGACTGCTATCACCACCATCACCGAGTCTGACCTTATGGAAATTGGCACAAATATTCCCTCCCAGAAGAAGATCCGTTCCTTTCTTGGCATGGTAGTCTACTACCAGCAGTTTATTGAAGGGTGTTCTGCCATAGCCAAACCGTTGTTTCGGCTAATCTCATGCTCTAAAGGTCCACGTGGAAGTGGGAGAAAACGCCGCCAAATTCGCAAACAGCTCCGTGCTGAGGATTGGACGACAGATTGTCAGCACGCTTTTCATCAACTGAAGCAAGCTTTGCTAGATTGTGTGGTGCTGGCCCACCCAAACTTCAGTGAGCCCTTTCTCCTGTCTGTGGATGCCTCTACCGACGGACTTGGCGCAGTCCTATCACAAGTGCCTGCAGGTGGTTCAACGGCCAGACCGATTGCTTTTGCAAGTAAATCGTTGAGTTATGCCCAATCCAAATATCCTGCACACCGACTAGAATTCTTCGCATTAAAATGGGCAGTGTGTGACAAGTTCCATCATTGGTTGAGAGGCCATCAATTCACCGTGTGGACGGACAATAATCCGCTAACCTACATCCTGTCCAAGGCTCGGCTGGACGCGTGTGAGCAGAGGTGGATCGCTAAGTTGGCGCCATTCCAGTTCAACATCAAGTACATTCCTGGATCAAAGAATGTGGTGGCTGACGCCCTTAGCAGAGAGCCCTTCGTACAGCCTAGTATGCCTCACCGTTTGACGAGAGTGCCTTATGACAAGCTGCTGGCAGAGGCTGCAATGATTGGTGCTAATGGAGTCCAGGAGGTGTTTCGCTGGTCAGCTAACCCACCTGAAGTAGCTGAGTGTGACCAACAGATATCTCAGGGTGTGGCGGTTGTTAAGACAGGAGCAGTATCATCATTGGAGGTTGCTGCTGTGCTCCAGGGATGCAGTGAGAGTGGTCCTGTGGTGTACCCGCATGCTCTTCTCCTGCCACAGTTCTCACAGACTGTTCTAACAACCCCACAGGTCAACTCTGAGGTGCTCTCACTTGAAGTGTTGCAGGAGAAACAGAGAAATGACCCAGTTCTAAGTAGGGTGATGTTCTTTGTAGAGAGAAAGTGGAGACCTTCCAGAAGGGAACGTGTCAAGGAGTCATCAGAAGTCCTCAAGCTTTTGAAAGGCTGGGAAAAGCTTGTATTGAGAGATGGAGTCCTGCAACGGGTAGCTAAAAACCCTGTCACAAAGAAAAAGTCCTACCTTTTTGTGGTCCCACGCTCACTGCGCCAGAAGGTGTTACAAGGTGTTCACGATGAGGCTGGTCATCAGGGTCAGCAACGGACCCTGTACTTGACGAGACAGAGATTTTATTGGATTGGCCTAGTGCGTGATGTTACTGAGTATGTACAACACTGCAGACGATGTGTTGTCAGCAAGTCGCCAGAGCCAGAAGCCAGAGCTCCTTTGAAAAACATAAGGACCTCTGAACCTCTTGAACTTGTCAGTATTGATTTCTGGACTGCTGAGGATTCTTCAAACAGTTCACTGGATGTGCTAGTAGCTACTGACCACTTCACAAAGATGGCACACGCTTTCTTGTGCCCCAATCAGTCAGCTAAAGCAGTCGCACACCAGCTGTGGAACAATTATTTCAGCATCTATGGGTTTCCCAAGCGACTACATTCCGATCAGGGGGCCACTTTTGAGAGTTTGCTTATTGCAGAGTTACTGAATGTGGCAGGCGTGCAAAAGTCCCACACTACACCTTATCACCCTATGGGTAATGGCTCATGTGAGAGAATGAACCGGACTCTAGGCAACATGATTCGAGCACTGCCACCAAGAGCTAAACATCGTTGGCCTGAGGCCCTGAAATCTCTGACATTTGCCTACAATTGTACCGTGCATGAGACGACAGGATATGCTCCGTTCCTGCTCATGTTTGGAAGGGTGCCACGTCTTCCGGTGGACGTCATCTTTGGTTCGGTGCTCAGTGATCCGGAGGTGGTGGACTATGATCGCTACGTGGAGTCACTACGAAAGGACATGAGAGAAGCTATGGCTGTAGCCCAGTCAACGGCAACTAAACAGCTCCAGCGTCACACTGAGCTATACAACCGGAGAGTACGTGGTGTACTTGTGGAAGTGAACGACAGAGTGCTGCTGGCCAACAAAGGAGGACCTGGAAAAAGGAAGCTTGCTGACCGCTGGGATAGCACGGTGTATGTGGTGATTGGAAAAGATGATGAGAACCACACTTTCAGGATCCAGAATCCCACTACAGGCCAAGTAAAAGTGGTCCACCGCAATCTGATAATGCCAGTAAACTTTCTGCCTCTACCTGAGGACAACCATGATGACCAGGAGGAGGCTGTACTATCTCAAACATCAAGTTCACTTGACCCAAGTGCTGGGAGGTCAGCCATCAGTGATGCTATTTCTGACTCAGCAGAGTTTAGAACAAGAGCGTGGGTATCTGACCTACCTTTGGGAGCAGGCAGTGAGACAGATGTGGAGGATGCTGAGCAGGTGGAGGGCACCGTGCTGGAAGGAGCCACAGGACCTGCGTTGACGGACAGCAGTTCAGCAGACTCTGGTTGCTCAGCAGTCCTGACGGCTTGCCCAGAGACATTTCCGGCTCCTGTTACTGACACTCTCACTGACATACCTGCTACAGTAACTACTACAGTGACAGTAGTTGATGGTGCGACTGACCGTAGATCTAGAGCTGGACGGTTGTTGAGACCAGTGACCAGATTTATTGAAATGATGCACCAAAGAACAGCATTAGTCTGATAAGTTCTTGTATATGAAAAAAAAACTACAGTTTAATTTGTTTCAACTTTGACCTAGAGGTGTTGTAACAATTTTCATATTTCATGTTTGTTTTGCTATTTGGGAGGTGAGTTTGCAGTTACACATTAACAAAATATGTAAATGGGCATATTTTTTTCCCTTATGTATGTAGATGGGGTTTGGCCAACCTTTTCTCATACTGATCCTCTCAGGATAGTCTAGTGACTGGGTGTTTGTAACTGTGAATTTGATGTGATTGTACCTCACAAGCGATTTTGGAAACGGTGGTTGTATATTGGTTTCCTGTGCAATTGAATAGTGGTCTTATTCCATTTATGTATATGTGCCTGTACTGTTTTTTTTTCTCTCACTTGCTTTCATTTGGTTGTTTTGTTTTGGTTGTTGTAATGGGGCAAGTGGAATTCAGCAGGAGGGAGTGTAACATAGTTAATATTGAATATAATTCCACTTGTCATTACTTCCAAGTTTAGGTTCATGTGTAATGGGTGAAACAGCGCCCCCTCTGGCTGATTGGCGGTTATAAATATTGTGAACACAGACATCTCATTGCCAGTTCATACGAGATGGGCATGAGGTAGGTCCACTGAGTTAAACGCTCCAGTAAAATATTATGTTAGCTTGATGCTGACATGAAATGATTTTCCTCATAAGGTGCTGTACCCGCTGTGATGAACCTGATTTATGATCAGTCCATATTCTGTTCTGTACAGGTACACATTATTTTATTTATTTGTATTTCTGTTTAATATTAATGTTGTAAATACGGCAGTGGCCAGTTAATACAAGATGGGCATGAGGTGCTGTACCCGCTGTGATGAACCTGATTTATGATCAGTCCATATTCTGTTCTGTACAGATAAACAACGTTTCACCTCATCCTGTCTCCTGGTCCTTAATAACATAGCCTGGTTTAAACCATACCCTGTCCTTCACTTCGCTTCAGACAAGGGTCTGGAACCTAGCCATTGTAAAACGATTCTTGCTGGAGGCGTGGCCTCTGCTGAGGAATAAAACCATTGGATATTTTGAACAGGGAAACATTCTGCTCCCTCCCCTCAGAGCCACCCCCCGTGCTCTGCTGAACTTGACTGACAGCTGCTCCGCCTCCCTGCAGCCTTTCTCTCTGCCGGCTGACGCGCAGCATATTGTGTTTATATGGAAATAAAATGTTTTAATAAAATAAAACCATGGATCGCTGGTCCAGCTCACCAGAAGACCAGAAAATCTGATGGAACTCGGGCAGCAACGTAAAACCCGAGTTTAATTCTCTCGTGACAACCTGAGACATTTCCTTGTTCATTTCACTGCAGCGGAGGGTGGAGAAGGGAGCGATTACTTGACTTTTGGGGAAAAAAACAAAAGTAAACTCCAGATAAGGGATTAAGAAGGGGAAATTGATAAATTTGTGTCACATATAAAACAGTCATATCGCTTTGCAGCGCTTTGAATGAGAACATGCCGTGCTCTGGTGAACTTGACACAGCTGCTCCGCCTCCTGAGCTTTCCTCTCGCTGCGCAAATTCAGTGTTTATATGGAAATAAAACGTTTTAATAAAATAAAATAAAACCATGTATCGCTGGTCCAGCTCACCAAAAGACCAGAAAATCTGATGGGAGTCGGCAGCAACGTAAAACCTGACTTTAATTCTCGTGAAAAGCCATTTC
>JBBPBX010006877.1:39298-52768 GCA_038048925.1 Garcialebias charrua
TTTTGGAAGATTTACTGTCTTAAAATGATATATCTCAGACGTGACCGGTGTCAGGGACTCTTGTTAGCCAAGATAGCTTCTAAAAAAAATTAGCCGAGAGCCCGGAGCAAACACGTTGCTATGTATGTATTTTTAAATTATGTCTGCGCCATCAGGTAACATCTGTAATTTTTTTATTCAGGGAGTGTTTATTAATGAGAGTTTTGGAAGATTTACTGTCTCAAAATGATATCTCAGACGCGATAGGACATGCTCCGCCATTATTATTTAAATGCACGTTGGAGCGTGCCTTCCCGTTGTCACGTCAAGATGACGTTTTGCGGAAATGCGCAGATTTTTAGGGGCGTATCCCAGAGAAAAAAACTACCATAACTTGGAATAAAATTTTATATATTTATAATTTATTTTGCAAAAACGAACAGAGCTCAATGATATAAGATACATATGTTCTGACAAATATGCAAATTTCCAACATCATGTCACAATAAAAGGAGTTTGTGTTAACCACAGGCATAAACACAAACTTCTTTTGTTTTTTCCTCCGATAAAAGACAAACGTAAAATAAGTTGTCCCGAGTGAGATTCGAACCCAAGTCAAGAAAAGCCTTAGAACTGAAACCCAACGCTTTGACCACTGGACCACCGGGTATGTTGCATGTTATCGTTCCAGTTTTGCTTTTAAGGAATTGCCCCATGGAAAATCCTGGCTTCGCCCATGGAAAATACGCTGATTTGTAATCAGTTATTAACAGAAATTAAACTCAGTAACACTAACATATACCATATAGCTTTGCAGCCTCTGCAGCGGAGTAGCTGTGTGTGCACGTGCACTGGAGGGAGACATCTGTTTAACCAACCAGCGGCAGCAGGACACTTTCCTGTCTAAAACTCTGCCTGCTGCTAAAACAGCCAATCAGTGATTCAGTGGGCGTTGTGAAGCAGCCACTTGGAATTGCCAACTGAGATTGATTAATGTTACACTTTGAGCAGGGTTCAGAGTGAAAATGAAAATGCAAATTGTTCTTAGTTTCCTCTGCAGTTCTGCTACACAATGAGCAGTCTTGAAGAAGAAAATGAAAATGATTTATTTTTCATTTTATTCATGAGACAAAAAAGGCAGCTTGACTTTGAAATGAAAAAGCTTTTTTGCTAAAACATTTTAATTTTCAAATTTGACATTTCAAAATGAATTTTGGTCACTTTTTACTGGGACATATTTTGAAAATTAAATGTTAAATGTTATTTTATTTATCATTTTAATTAATTTACAAATTGAGCAGTCTCGAAGAAGAAAATGAAAATGCAGTTTGGATTATTCATTTTAAATTTTATTTATGAGTCAAAAATGCTACTTGACTTTGAAATGAAAAAGCATTTCTGCTAATCCATTTTAGTTTTAAATATGTGACATAACCGCTTCCATAGAGGTGAGGTCATCGAGATATGAAAAACAACATCACCAAATGGTTTGTTTGCTAAAGTTATCCTTTTAAAAACAGATTTCATCGAGATTTGAAAAAACATCACCAAATGGTTTGTTTGGTAACGTTATCCTTTTAAAAACAGATGTTGGGATGTTTACTCAGAATGAGCCAAGCAGCAGAATCGAAATCAACTCAAAAAAATACTTTTGTCCAAATTAAAGCCTGCTGCTCCGTCTATAAAGTTGTCATCTTATATGACACTCGCAGCTTCATCTTCCAGTCCGTAATTTGCGTTGTGTAATTTGGAGAGAAATTAAAGGCTTTCCAAATTTAACTGTCCTCCATGAGTTGAGCAGGGCGTCACAAGTTGTATCTGGGAGTTAAATATGATGTAAAATCTAATTAGAACTGAAGGTTTCCTTTAGTTTAGGTTAGCTGCACCGACATGTAAAGACGTGAGGAGCTTCTCGTCAACTTGCAGCGCCTTCAACCCTCAGGTGGCTTCCCCGAAGGTTTCCACAGATCTGAGCGCCGACCAACTCCTGAACTAGAATCGGTCCAGACGTTTAGAGTTGAAACAACGTCTTGTGATGCTCGGAGGCGGGGCAGACAGACGGGGTTCATCAGAGTGCGACCAGGTGTTTGTTTCCGGCACAGTCGGCGCTCAGCCTCAGAGCACCATCAAAGGGCAGCTTTACAGAGACAGAGGCCTATTAAAATACCTCTAAAGAACTACTGCAGCGGTCTGGGGCCAAGTATACTGCATTCTCACACTCCGCCATCATCAACAGATTCTTTGCAACAAACCAATCTTTCCTTGTCTTCCTCTGTATTCTGCCTCCCTCCTCCTCCTCCTCACTGAGGCCTGACTGTGGACGACTTCTATTTTAGCCTCGACCCAGAGGACGAGGCGGCAGAGGCGAGCTTGACATTGTGTTCCTCTTCTCCGGTTAATGATGATAGTCCTGCGCGTGCACGAGTGAGCGAGCACGAGTGTGTCTGGAAGGGTTGGAAAGCCGAAGGAAAGCCAGAATGCGCACGTGTACGTTTTCCCCCCGTTGCTTGGCTACCTTTGAATTACCGCTCCGTCTTGCTTTCATCTGTGAACCATTAGCCGCCCTGTCTTTCCCGCGTTGATGCACAAACAAAAATTTATAAAGAAACGCTGCACAGCTTTTACTTGAACAAGTTTTATAACTTTTCTCAGACTGTATTTGTTTACTCCCCCCTTGAACATAAGAGGATCTGCAGTGGAAGTGGTCTCCAGCTAAGTACTTGGGTGTGCACCTGAATGATAACCTCAGCTGGAGCAACAACACCACCAGTCTGATCAAGAAAGCTCATCAGAGACTCTACTTCCTCAGACGGCTGAGACGAGCTGGTCTGAGAAGCTCAGTCCTCACCTGCTCCAGCATCAACATGTGGCATGGAGGTTGCACAGCTGCAGAAAGAAAAGCTCTGCAGAGAGTGGTGAAGGCTGCACAGAAGATGTTGTAGTCAGTCTCCCCACCATCACAGACATCTACACCTCCAGATGCAGGAAGAGGGCCACCTGCATCATGAAGGACCCCACTCACCCAGCACACACACTCTTTGCCCCACTCCCCTCAGGAAGGAGGTTGAGGAGCATCAAATGTAGAACCACTAGACTGAGGAACAGCTTCTACCCTGAGGCTGTTAGACTCATGAATCTCTAACCAGGATAATCACTGCTGATTCATTTCTATCCATCCATCCATCCATCCATCCATCCATCCATCCATCCATCCATCCATCTATCTATCTATCTATCTATCTATCTATCTATCTATCTATCTATCTATCTATCTATCTATCTATCTATCTATCTATCTATCTATCTATCTATCTATCTATCTATCTATCTATCTATCTATCTATCTATCTATCTATCTATCTATCTATCTATCTATCTATCTATCTATCTATCTATCTATCTATCTATCTATCTATCTATCTATCTATCTATCTATCTATCTATCTATCTATCTATCATCCATCCATCCATCCATCCATCCATCCATCCATCCATCCATCCATCCATCCATCCATCCATCCATCCATCCATCCATCCATCCATCCATCCATCCATCCATCCATCCATCCATCTATCTATCATCTATCATCATCATCCATCCATCCATCCATCCATCCATCCATCCATCCATCCATCCATCCATCCATCCATCCATCCATCCATCCATCCATCCATCCATCTATCTATCTATCTATCTTCGTTTAATGTCCGTTTTCCCGATTCCGGGGTGGGACGTTACTTCTTTGTCGCCAAGTTTTTGATGCCAGATTAGGCGGTCAGTTGCGTCCAGTTCATTGAGGTTCAACGCTTTCAGATCTTGTTGAATCGTTTGCGCTCAGGTCTTTTTCGGACGGCCTTTGGGACGGGTGCCAGGTACTTCAAGGTTTTCAATAGCAAGTATAGCACTGTTTTCACTTCGTTAAACATGACCGAACCACCGCAAACGGTGTCGCCGGCATGCGACCTTAATCGCACATAAGCCAGCTCGACGCAGGATTTCGGTCGATTGGATGTGATCTTTAAGACTAATGCGTTGCATCCATCGGAGCATTTTCATGTCGGTTCGGTGAAGTTGCTGTTCGAGTTTTGTTGTCATTGGCCATGTTTCTGCGCCATACAACAGCACGGGACGTATCACTGAGCCATAGAGTCTTGAACGTAGGAGTAGTGGGATGTCGCGCCGCATCAGTATAGAAGCGAGTAGATGCCATTTATTCCACGCCACACGTATACATGCCCGAATGGCAGCTTCGGCTGTTCCAGTACAGTCCAACACATTCCCTAAATATTGAAATGACTTGACTGTTTCGACGCCAATGGCTCCAATTGTATTGTTGCGTTGTACTTGTTGTCGTGGATTAGTCGAAGACACCGAGGAGGGAAATGTGTCAAGAGACAGAGGGAGAGGAGGAAAGTGAAGAATGTAGGACTGAGGGTTGCATCTCTAAATGTGGGGACAATGACAGGCAAAGGCAGAGAGCTGGCTGACATGATGCAGAGAAGGAAGGTAGATGTTTTATGTGTCCAAGAGACCAAGTGGAAGGGCAGCAAGGCTCGCAGTATTGGAGCAGGGTTCAAACTGTTTTACCATGGTGTGGATAGAAAGAGAAATGGAGTAGGGGTGGTCCTGAAGGAGGAGTTGGCAAAGAATGTAGTAGAGGTGAAGAGAGTGTCAGATAGGGTGATGTGTCTGAAGGTAGAAGTAGAAGGTCTGATGCTAAACATAGTCAGTGGTTATGCTCCACAGGTTGGATGTGATGGGGAGGAGAAAGATACATTTTGGAAAGATTTGGATGAAGTGATAGAGAGTATTCCCAGGGAGGAAAGAGTGGTGATTGGAGCAGACCTGAATGGACATGTTGGTGAAGGAAACAGAGGGGATGAGGAAGTGATGGGTAGGTTTGGTGTCAAGGAAAGAAACCAGGAAGGACAGATGGTGGTGGATTTTGCCAAGAGAATGGAAATGGCTATAGTCAATACCTATTTCCAAAAGAGGGAGGAACATAGAGTGACCTATAAGAGTGGAGGAAGGAGTACACAGGTCGACTACATTCTGTGTAGAAGAGGAAACCTGAGGGAGATTGGAGACTGTAAGGTTGTGGCAGGGGAGAGCGTGGCCAGACAGCATCGGATGGTTGTGTGTAGAATGACTGTTGTTGCGAAGAAGAGAAAAAGAGTAAAATCAGAGAAGAAGACCAAATGGTGGAAGCTAAAGAAGGAAGAATGTTGTGAGAAATTCAGAGACGAGCTGTTAAAGGCTCTGGGTGGTAAGAAAGAGCTTCCAAGTGACTGGGCTACTACAGCAACAGTAATTAGAGAGACAGGTAGGAAGGTACTTGGTGTGTCATCTGGACAGAGAATTGAAGATAAGGAAACCTGGTGGTGGAATGGTGAAGTGCAGGACGCCATTCAAAGAAAGAGATTAGCCAAGAAGAAATATGACAGTAACCGTGTTTCCATCTATTTTCAATTCGAATTTTGAGCAGATTTTTGAAAATTCGCAAAAATGTAAATAAAAATTAATGCGAATCAGAAGTGTTTCCATCAACTGGCTTGAAGCGAATCCACCAGGCCACGCAAAGCGGCATTACGTCAGACGTCAGCGTTACGCACGTCTACAGTAAACAGGAAGTAGCGGTTGAAAACAGGAACCGAACCACACATCTCGGCAAAATGGAGAGAATATTTCAGGAATGTGTTGCTATCGGGTAAGTTGTATTTATTCTGTCATGCCAACTAGTTTTAGCGATGTTACAGCGGAAACAGCTGATCAGTCACATGACGTGAATGTTCGCTACGTCAGAACTGAGTCGGCAAATCTGTTTCCATCTCTCGTTTTGCGCATCAGCTCTGTTTCGAAAAACCCAAAAACCACCTCAAGCGAGCGTATCAACTTTTTTGCGAATTAGAGGAAGTTAATTAGAATCGTGCCATTTCCATTCACCTTTTCTGATGCGATACTTCAAAATGCGTATCAAGAAACCTTGATGGAAACACGGCTAATGAGAGGACCGAAGAGAGTAGACAGGAATATAAGGAGATGGGACATAGAGCAAAGAGGGAAGTAGCTAAGGCAAAGCAGAGGGCGTACAATGAGTTGTATGGGAGACTGGACACTAAAGAGGGCGAGAAGGACTTGTACCGATTGGCAAGACAGAGGGATCAGGCTGGAAAGGATGTGCAGCAGGTTAGGCTTATTAAAGATGGGAATGGGAATGTTCTAACAAGTGAGGAGAGTGTGATGGGAAGATGGAAGGATTACTTTGAGGAGCTAATGAATGAAGAGAATGAAAGAGAAAGAAGAGTGGAGGTCATAGAAACTGTGGACCAGGAAGTGGGAAAGATTAGTGAGGGTGAAGTCCGGAAAGCTTTGAAAAGAATGAAGAAGGGGAAGGCAGTAGGACCTGATGACATACCAGTGGAGGTTTGGAAATGTCTTGGAGAGGTGGCAGTGAGGTTTTTGACTCAAATATTTAATGGAATATTTGAGGGTGAGAAAATGCCTGAAGAATGGAGAAGAAGTGTGCTGGTTCCCATTTTTAAGAACAAGGGTGATGTACAGAGTTGTAGCAACTACAGGGGAATTAAGTTGATGAGCCACACGATGAAGATCTGGGAGAGAGTTGTGGAAGGAAGGCTTAGACAAGAGGTGACTATCTGTGAGCAGCAGTATGGTTTCATGCCAAGAAAGAGCACCACAGATGCCATCTTTGCTTTGAGGATGTTGATAGAGAAGTACAGAGAGGGTCAGAAAGAACTCCATTGTGTGTTTGTGGATTTAGAAAAAGCATATGACAGGGTGCCAAGAGAGGAGGTGTGGTATTGCATGAGGAAATCTGGAGTGGCAGAAAAGTATGTTAGACTGGTACAGGACATGTATGAAGACAGCAGGACAGTGGTGAGATGTGCTGTAGGAGTGACAGATAGCTTCAAGGTGGAGGTGGGATTGCATCAAGGATCGGCTCTGAGCCCCTTCTTGTTTGCTCTGGTGATGGACCGACTAACAGATGAGGTCAGGCAGGAATCCCCATGGACTATGATGTTTGCAGATGACATTGTGATATGTGGTGAGAACAGGGAACAGGTGGAAGAGAACTTGGAGAGGTGGAGGTATTCACTTGAAAGAAGAGGAATGAAAGTCAGCCGTAGTAAGACAGAGTACATGTGTGTGAATGAGAGGGAGGCCAGTGGAACAGTGAGGCTACAAGGAGCAGAGGTCACAAAGGTGCAGGACTTCAAGTACTTGGGGTCCACTGTCCAGGAAAATGGGGAATGTGGTAAAGAGGTGAAAAAGAGAGTCCAGGCAGGATGGAGTGGATGGAGAAAAGTTTCAGGAGTGATTTGTGACAAAAATGTGTCAGCAAAGTTTACAAAGGCAGCATAAAGACTTTTCTTTTTAAGCAAGCCTATTCTGCCTCCACATGATTTTATCTTTGATCTTAGCTGATATCATTATTGATTTTACTTGATTTTATCACTTGTTTTATTTTATTTATTTTTTAAGCAAGCCTAATCTGCATCCACATGATTTTATCTTTGATCTTAGTCGATATTATTATTGATTTTATTTGATTTTATCACTTGTTTTATTTTGATCTTTGCTTTGTTACACTTTGTAGCACTTTGAGATTTTTATTAATGAAAAGTGCATTATAAATTGAATTCATTATTATTATTATTATAAAGGAAAAGTTTACAAGACAGTGGTGAGACCAGCTATGTTGTATGGTCTGGAGACAGTGTCACTGACAAAAAGACAGGAGAAAGAACTGGAAGTAGCAGAAATGAAGATGTTGAGGTTCTCCTTAGGAGTGACAAGGATGGATAAGATCAGGAATGAGATCATCAGAGGTACAGCACATGTTGAACAACTGGGAGATAAAGTTAGGGAGGCCAGACTGAGATGGTTTGGACATGTCCAGAGGAGGGACAGTGGGTATATTGGTAGAAGGATGTTAGAAATGCANGAAAAACCCAAAAACCACCTCAAGCGAGCGTATCAACTTCTTTGCGAATTAGAGGAAGTTAATTAGAATCGTGCCATTTCCATTCACCTTTTCTTATGCGATACTTCAAAATGCGTATCAAGAAACCTTGATGGAAACACGGCTAATGAGAGGACCGAAGAGAGTAGACAGGAATATAAGGAGATGGGACATAGAGCAAAGAGGGAAGTAGCTAAGGCAAAGCAGAGGGCGTACAATGAGTTGTATGGGAGACTGGACACTAAAGAGGGCGAGAAGGACTTGTACCGATTGGCAAGACAGAGGGATCAGGCTGGAAAGGATGTGCAGCAGGTTAGGCTTATTAAAGATGGGAATGGGAATGTTCTAACAAGTGAGGAGAGTGTGATGGGAAGATGGAAGGATTACTTTGAGGAGCTAATGAATGAAGAGAATGAAAGAGAAAGAAGAGTGGAGGTCATAGAAACTGTGGACCAGGAAGTGGGAAAGATTAGTGAGGGTGAAGTCCGGAAAGCTTTGAAAAGAATGAAGAAGGGGAAGGCAGTAATAATAATAATAATTAATTCAATTTATAACGCACTTTTCATTACTGAAAATCTCAAAGTGCTACACATATGGAGCCAAGATGGTCTAGTGGCAGGGCTTTTGACTACGGATCCGAAGGTCGCGGGTTCGCGCCCCGGCCACTACCCAGCTTGGGGTGTCTATGAGTGCACACCTATTTCTCCAGCTCCCCGGGCGCTTTCGGGCTGCTCACTGCACCACCTGGTAGGTGGTTGGGTTAAATGCAGAGACGAATTTCGTCTGTGTATGGGAACATACGCAGATGACAGGAATAGACATTATTATTATTATTATTATATATTGAATGCTACACACATTCATAAACCGGTGGCGGCAGACTACCATGCAAGGTGCTTTCCAGTCCTACCGGGAGCAACTCAGGGTTAAGTGTCTTGCCCAAGGACACAACGACACATGGTGCGGGTCCCGGGAGTCGAACCGCCAACTTTCCGATCGGGAGACGACTGCCCTTACCACTACGCCACGGCCGCCCCTGTAGGCTGATGACATACCAGTGGAGGTTTGGAAATGTCTTGGAGAGATGGCAGTGAGGTTTTTGACTCAAATATTTAATGGAATATTTGAGGGTGAGAAAATGCCTGAAGAATGGAGAAGAAGTGTGCTGGTTCCCATTTTTAAGAACAAGGGTGATGTACAGAGTTGTAGCAACTACAGGGGAATTAAGTTGATGAGCCACACGATGAAGATCTGGGAGAGAGTTGTGGAAGGAAGGCTTAGACAAGAGGTGACTATCTGTGAGCAGCAGTATGGTTTCATGCCAAGAAAGAGCACCACAGATGCCATCTTTGCTTTGAGGATGTTGATAGAGAAGTACAGAGAGGGTCAGAAAGAACTCCATTGTGTGTTTGTGGATTTAGAAAAAGCATATGACAGGGTGCCAAGAGAGGAGGTGTGGTATTGCATGAGGAAATCTGGAGTGGCAGAAAAGTATGTTAGACTGGTACAGGACATGTATGAAGACAGCAGGACAGTGGTGAGATGTGCTGTAGGAGTGACAGATAGCTTCAAGGTGGAGGTGGGATTGCATCAAGGATCGGCTCTGAGCCCCTTCTTGTTTGCTCTGGTGATGGACCGACTAACAGATGAGGTCAGGCAGGAATCCCCATGGACTATGATGTTTGCAGATGACATTGTGATATGTGGTGAGAACAGGGAACAGGTGGAAGAGAACTTGGAGAGGTGGAGGTATTCACTTGAAAGAAGAGGAATGAAAGTCAGCCGTAGTAAGACAGAGTACATGTGTGTGAATGAGAGGGAGGCCAGTGGAACAGTGAGGCTACAAGGAGCAGAGGTCACAAAGGTGCAGGACTTCAAGTACTTGGGGTCCACTGTCCAGGAAAATGGGGAATGTGGTAAAGAGGTGAAAAAGAGAGTCCAGGCAGGATGGAGTGGATGGAGAAAAGTTTCAGGAGTGATTTGTGACAAAAATGTGTCAGCAAAGGTCAAAGGCAGCATAAAGACTTTTCTTTTTAAGCAAGCCTATTCTGCCTCCACATGATTTTATCTTTGATCTTAGCTGATATCATTATTGATTTTACTTGATTTTATCACTTGTTTTATTTTATTTATTTTTTAAGCAAGCCTAATCTGCATCCACATGATTTTATCTTTGATCTTAGTCGATATTATTATAGATTTTATTTGATTTTATCACTTGTTTTATTTTGATCTTTGCTTTGTTACACTTTGAGATTTTTATTAATGAAAAGTGCATTATAAATTGAATTCATTATTATTATTATTATAAAGGAAAAGTTTACAAGACAGTGGTGAGACCAGCTATGTTGTATGGTCTGGAGACAGTGTCACTGACAAAAAGACAGGAGAAAGAACTGGAAGTAGCAGAAATGAAGATGTTGAGGTTCTCCTTAGGAGTGACAAGGATGGATAAGATCAGGAATGAGATCATCAGAGGTACAGCACATGTTGAACAACTGGGAGATAAAGTTAGGGAGGCCAGACTGAGATGGTTTGGACATGTCCAGAGGAGGGACAGTGGGTATATTGGTAGAAGGATGTTAGAAATGCAGCTGCCAGGAAAAAGACAAAGAGGAGATATATGGATGCAGTTAGAGAGGACATGAAGGTAGTTGGAGTGAGGACAGAGGATGCAGAGGACAGAGTGAGGTGGAGGAGGATGACTCGCTGTGGCGACCCCTGAAAAGGGAAAAGCCGAAATAATAATAATAAGAAGAAGAAGACTTGTTGTCGTGGATTGATGCAAGTAGGACAAACGAAATTGGTCGCTTTTGACAATGGACCACTTATTTTTCAACAACGTTTGTGACACCACTGTTGGCAATGTTGACACATGATTGAATTGCTGCCCACACCAGATTTGCAAACTGAACAGGGCCAACGACCAGTGGGTGTGGATTCGACGGATTCTCCAGTGTTCATCGCTTTTGTTTTGTCAATGTTGATTTTGAACCCATGGTCGGCGAGTTGAGCGTTAATAATAATAATGAATTCAATTTATAACGCACTTTTCATTAATGAAAATCTCAAAGTGCTACAAGGTGCAACAGAATTAAATGTCAATAAAACAAGTAAAAAAACAAGTAAAATCAATAACAGTATCAACTAAGATCAAAAGTAGAATCATGAGGAGGTAGAGTATGCTCGGTCGAAAAGAAAGGTCTTCAAGCTGCTCTTAAAGTCAACCACAGACTGTGGGGCTCTCAGACAGTCAGGAAGAGAGTTCCACAGGCGGGGGGCAGCCACACTGAAAGCCCGGTCTCCCATGGTCCTTAATTTGGTTCGTTCCATTCTACAAACATTTGTGCCGTGCTCTGTTCTTATGTGGCTGTTAGAATGATATCATCTGCGTACATCAGATTCCAAATGTCGCCAGTGCGTATCGGCTTCGTGATTTCTTCCATTACTGTGATAAATTCATTCATTCAACCTTTATTTATACAGGCTAGCCTCGTTGAGCCACGGGGACTCATTTACAAGAGGGACCTGTCTCACTCACACCTAGGGTCAATTTAGAGTTACCAATCAGCCTAAAGGCCTTGTTATACTCGGCAAGACGCCCTGGCGCACGTCTTTTACCCCCCGTTGAGTGAGCAAACATTGCGCAACTTTTGGCCGCACTCCCGCTGTGATCCCCCGGTGACAGGCGTCGTGTACATAGCCCCCAGTCAGAACTCCGAGAAGCCGACGATGCGGCTCGCAGCGTGTGATTGGTTCAAAGTTTGTGGGCGTTTTTTGTTTTTGCTTTGACAGACACATGGATAGATTTGAAGAGAACTTGTCTGTGTGTGCGCACGCACGCAAACCGTGCGCCTCAGCACACTTTGCGCATTGCACCCAACACACACACACACCAATACATATATATATATATATAAAAATATATACATATATTTACGCGCGCACACACAAAAGCATGCGCGCCTGCATGCACCCTTTAAAAGAAAGCAAACTCCATTGTTTTCAACAAGCCGTGGTGGTCTAGTGGTTAAGACGATGCGCTGCAACACCAAAGGACGTGAGTTACAATCATAGTTGAGTTTTTTTTTTTTTTATGATTTGGTTGACTATAATATTCTTTTATTATTGTTCAAAGCTCAGAATTTATGGTTTTGTGTGAGAAATCATTTAATATCTTATATATTTTTTTATATATGTGATTGCTATTTGAATTGATTGTTAATTTTGTTTGAAGAAGGGGCAGAAATAATGAGATTTTTTTCTTCTTCTGCCTCCTTTCATTTCATGTATTGTTTTGTTTTATAATGTGGTTTTGTAAATAATTTTCTTGTGTTTTTACAATTTGAAATGAATAAATTCAATAAAAAAAAAAAAAAAGTTGGAAGAGGGAGGGAAGAGGGAGGGATTTATTATAATTTATCCCCCACGTCTTGCCAAGTATAAACACTCAATGCGGTCGGTGACACACACGCAATTGCATCATCGCTGGGTTCACTCAACGGGGGGTAAAAGACGTGAGACACTAGTATAAACCTAGCTTAACATGCATGTTTTTGGACTGTGGGAGGAAACCAGAGCACCCGGAGAAAACCCACGCATACACGGAGAGAACATGCAAACTCCACCCAGAAAGACCCCCGGACCAGGATTTGAACCGGGGACCTGCTCGCTGAGAGGCAGCAGCTCTACCAGTTGTGCCACCGTGCTGCCAAATAATAACAGTGGGCTGAGTGTCGAGCCTTGGTGAACGCCGACGCCAATGTCGAACGCATCCGTATTCGCAACCGTTGTGCTGATGAATGTCTTGGCATTTGTGTACGTTGCCATGACTAGACGAACAAGATATTCGGGAACGTTTTGTCGACGTAGACTCCAGCTGATTGCTTCACGGGGATTTATTTCATGCTGCTGATTTATTTCATGTGACTGTATTCATTCATACTCATCTGCTCACACAGACTCATGTTCGTGCTGCTCTTCAGCGTATTGTTTTTGTACTACTAGTGTTATTTAGTTAAAGTTTTTCTTAGCTCATATTTTGGATCTTTTTACTGCTTTTCTTTTACATTTTATACTTATTTTGGATGCAACTGGGACCCTGTGCACACAATTTCGTTCCATCACATGTACCACATATGGTGTGAACAACAAATAAAGAACCTTGAATCCGCATATCAGAACTTTGCATGAATCGTTTTGTATTTAACTTTAATGTTACCAGGATATATAAAAAATCATAAAAATCTGTTTTGCAAGGAAGTCCTGGTCAGGACAGCAGTAGTGGTTCAGCTTTAAAACAGATCAGTTAAGAAACATTTTGCAATTTGTATTGACGCAGTAAAATCACCTGCAGCTTTTGGCAACAAGTCATGTGCATTTAGTACTCAAATGGTCCACAACTCTACTTAAATAACCAATGGTGGTCCAGCTTAAGATATTTCAAACTTGCACATGGACATATTTTAAAGGCACTTCAACCAAAGGTTTAAATTCAAAGGAATTA
>JBBPBX010006878.1:10822-23322 GCA_038048925.1 Garcialebias charrua
TGTGGTCTTGAATGTGTCACCCTTATAAGTTGTAGTATCCAGAAAATCCACCGTAGTGAGGCTGATGGTGGATTTCAGCTGGATTGAGGGGTTGAAACTATTGAGTTCTTTGAGGAATTCATCAAAGTCAGCCTATGAGTAGGTCCAAACGCCCCAAATATCATCCAGATATCTAAAGTAATGGAGTGGTTTTTTACTGCACGAGTTAAGTGCATCTGTTTCCCATTCAGCCATGAAAATGTTTGCGTAGGCTGGGGCAAATCTTTTCCCCATAGCCGTACCTCTAATTTGAAGAAAGAATTGGTCATCAAATTGGAAATCATTGCGTCTTAAATTGATTTCCAATAGTTGTAGAATTTCTCTATCTGGTCTGTGACTGTCAGGATGTATAAGGAATGCCTTTTTAATAGCATTAATACCTTGATCAATGTCAATATTCGTATAAAGGCTGTCTACATCACAGGTGAATAAAATTGATTCCTCTGGTAGGCTTATGTGTTTAATTTTATCTATGAAATCATAAGTATCTTTCAAATAACTAGTGTGTATTGTAGATAAAGGAAACAAGAAATGGTCAATGAATTCAGCTGTGCCATAGGACTCACTGGAACAGTCTGAAACTATGGGTCTCCCGGGAGGGATCTCATTCGGTTTGGTCCACTTAGAGGGCTCCTTGTGTATTTTGGGTAATAAATAAAATTTTCTAATTCTAGCTTCTGAGGAACCTATGAGATAGTTTTTTTGTTTTGCATTGATAAATTTCTTGGTGTATAAATCCTGGACAATTTTACCAATCATGGGGATGGTTTCTTTGTAAATGGGTTGGTCTAATTTTTGGTAATAGGTATTGTTGAGCAGCTGTCTGTTGGCCTCAAAAACATATTGTTCTCGATCCATAATCACAATAGCACTCCCTTTATCCGCTGGTTTTATGACAATGTTTTTGTTTCCTTTTAACTCCTTAAGGGCCTTGTTTTCTTCTTGGCTTAAATTGGGTTCTGTTTTGTTTATTCTATAATATTTATCAAAGTACTTGAGATCTTTTTGAATTAAGGTTTTGACCTCTTGAGGAAGTAAATTGTCATGCGGTGTCCAATTGGATTCAGGTGTGAATTTAGAACCAATATTCTGGGGAGCTTCTGTAGTTTTATCTTGGTAATAAACGGCTAATTTAATCCTCCTGTGGTACTTCTGAAGGTCGCATCTCGTCTGAAAAATCCTAGTTTTGTCCTTAGTTGTGCCTCGAGTTGGAATGAAAGTAAGACCTTTACTCAATAGGGAACTTTGTTCTTTACTTAGACTCAAATGTTTTGATAGGTTGTAAACATTTTGATTTATAGATTTACAATTTCTAAGCCCCACTTTGATTGAGTTTTTGGGGCAAACTAGTTTTTTACAGATTTATACCAATGGTCAAACCAATGGCAAAACATTTGAACGGCTGTATCTTTTGTCCAATGAACTTGGTCCTTCTTAACCCTAAAGAGATTGTCCTTGAGAGGAGGAATACAGAAGTCAAGCTTGGCTATGAACCCATTCAGGTGGTTCAACATCACCATTTCTCTTTTTTGTAATTGTTTAGAGAAGTTGATTATAGGTACCCAGACCGTAGCATTAGGACATTTGCTTTTGATCATTTTAAGAGACAATTTCACTTCATTAAACAGAGAGTTTTTATCTCTCTGTTGTCTGTTGTTGATGCCCACTGAGATAATTAAACATTCCACATTAGGCATAGGCTCGACCTTTAGGAAGAGGGTGTACAGATGCCTCCACTTTGCACCAGGAAAACTGTGTATTTCAAGATCAGATTGGTCATTGTCACCAAACTTTTTAATGTTAGAGTCCCCCAAGATGACCCATTTTTTGTTTAATTTGTCAATGGACCAGTCCCGTGTTTTATTCAAAGTGCTCTTGTGTAATACACATGAGGATGTTACCTTGGTGTTAGGAGGAACGATGCTGGATGTAGAATTGATTTTAGTGCGTGAAGGAGCAACCTGGTTTGAAAAGACAATTCTTCTCTGCGTGCTGGTTTTCAGTCTACGTTGCAAGGTGAGTTTGTTAGGTGGTTTCACTCGAGTAGTGTGTGGCTGAGGTGAAGAAGGTCCCAAATCAGGTTGATTCAGGTCACCTATGCAGATTATATCCTCTTCGATTGTGGTCTGTGTTTGCATCTGTGGAAGTGTGGGGGGCGGAGCCTCAGGCGTAGTCGGCCCAGCCCCGCTGGTGTTCGTCAACAGGTGGGCGGAGTCTCCCTCTGTTTTTCGCTTCTTTCGTTGAGGAAGTGCAGACCATGACTGCTGCAGATCGTGTGGAGGACCTGCGTGCAGGCCGGCGTCCCCAGTCTCTGATCCAGAGGGAGACCTGGATGGTGGGATTGGATCAGTCACTGTTCCCACAGCAGTGACGGTAGGTCTGTGTTGGGGCGGAGGAGGGGAGGGGACACGTTGCGTCACTGGCTGGGGTGAGTTGTTTACGTTAGCATTGATGCTAACAATTGACTGTTGTGGTTCCTGACTGTCCAGTGAAGGCCCAGATGCAGCAGGGCTACCAGTGGGTTCAGAAGGAGCCGCTGCCGTAGGTGAATTTTCTAGATTTTGTGTCAGATCGAGTCTTTGTGTGGGCGTTACGTCATCGGTTTGCGACGGCGTTGGGGCCCTGGATGCTCGCGTCGCTTCGTAGTTACGTAGTAGCTCTTTAATTTCTTCTACAGTTCGTAGAGAAAAACGTTTGCCCAAATTTCGTTTCGCCCACTTGGTTGCAGTTATTAAAGGGGTCTCCCAATCCCCACCAACGTTAAAGAGAAATTCTGTCTCATTAGTGATCTGTTCTTCGTAGTGTTGTTTTAAAATACACATGGTATTTTTGGTCCAATTTTTAGCATTCTTGGAGATCAGTTCATTAGTATCTGGGGAGGGGTTAGCAGGTTTTATAACTGTCTCTAGATGATCAGAAATGCGTTGAATAGCAGGAGGGGGGCTATTTTCATCTGACACATGTTTAAAGTGGTGTTTAGCTTTTAGCATTCTGTGCAAAGTTCTGACTTTAAAGAGGAAAAGTTCATCATTAGACGAATTGGGTGTTGACGTGGGCTCTGAATTGTTTTGAGGACTCACGTGACGTGGACGTTGTTGTCTCCCGAAGTGGGTTGGGTCTCTGTTGTTGTCCTGTTGATGATCAAATGTTTGTAGAGTTTCAGTGGGCCAGAGGTTCTGCTGGGGACCCAGATGATGTGAGTCTCGTGGTCTCCTAGTTGGGGTCCGGCCTCTGTTGACGTGGTGTTGATGTTGTTGTCTCCTGTCCTGTCTGTTGTCTTGTTGGTCAGGTGGGTGGAATGTTTCAGCAGGCCAGAAGTCCCTCCGAGGACTCCCGGGCGTGGACGTCTGGGTGGGGCCGCATCTCCGCTGCACCTGCGATCTCGATCCTGAGGTGGGTGGGCCTCAGCAGGCCAGAAATCCCTCCGAGGACTCCCACGACGTGGACGTCTGGGTGGGGGTGAGTCTCCGTTGTCCCTGTAGTCTCGATCCTGAGGTGGGTGGGCCTCAGCAGGCCAGAAGTCCCTCCGAGGACTCTCACGGCGTGGACGTCTGGGTGGGGCTGCATCTCTGTTGTCCCTGTAGTCTCGATCCTGAGGTGGGTGGGCCTCAGCAGGCCAGAAGTCCCTCCGAGGACTCTCACGGCGTGGACGTCTGGGTGGGGCTGCATCTCTGTTGTCCCTGTAGTCTCGATCCTGAGGTGGGTGGGCCTCAGCAGGCCAGAAGTCCCTCCGAGGACTCTCACGGCGTGGACGTCTGGGTGGGGCTGCATCTCTGTTGTCCCTGTAGTCTCGATCCTGAGGTGGGTGGGCCTCAGCAGGCCAGAAGTCCCTCCGAGGACTCTCACGGCGTGGACGTCTGGGCGGGGCTGCATCTCTGCTGTACCTGTGATCTCGACCATGAGATGAGTGGTGTGTTTCAGCAGGCCAGAAAGTTCTCTGAAAGTTCCTACGGCGTGGATGTCGTGGTGTTCTGGGTGGAGCTGGATCTCTGTAGTCCCTGTGGTCCTGGTCATCAGATCGATGGAGTGCCTCAGTAGGCCGGTAGTTCTGCTCAGGACTCACATAGCGTTGGTGCTGTTGTCTTCTAACTGGATACGTGTTTGTGCTCTCTCTGTAGTGTCCGTGGTGGTCCTCTCGGTACCTCTGTGAAGAGTCCTCGACGGGACGGGACCGGCCTCTGTCCCTTGCCCTGTCATCTCGGGCCTGCCAGCTTCTGGATGGGCGTCCACGAGTCACCGAGGCATAAGTTCTACGTCCAGGCCTGGAGTTTGGACGGCCCCGACTCTCTCTCTCATCCCTCAGGGGGCTTCTGTACGGCTGGTCCTGTTTTTGGAGTCGTCTTCTCCCGCCCTTGTAATGGACCGTGGACCACGAATCTTCGTGTTGGTAAGGCATTTTTTTCAAAAATATTTAAAATAGAGCTGAGCAAGTAAATGTCTGTAAACTGCTCAAAGTTGCAAAATTGTAGAAAAAATGCAAAAAAAGATGAAACTGTAGCTTGCTTTTTTGCCTTATGGCTTTTTTTAATGAAAACTATTTACAAAATATACAATACAGCATTTAAAGAACAACGTTTCGGCAATAGATTTTGCCTTCTTCAGGTTCAAAATGCTGTCTGAATGAGTTGAACAGTTAAACCAGTATTTATAGTGAAAAATTTCAAATTTTGGCTTTGAACTAGGAGCAGTGCCCTGATTGGCTTCTAATGCTTTGAACGGGCCAATTACGTACCAGGGGTGTGGTCAAGTATCAGTTGGAACACACCTGTGGGATATAGCATCATTTAGATCTGTTACTTGAAAAGGGTTTTTTTTCAGGAACAAAAACATTTTCATTTATCCCACCAATTCAAGTACAAAGAGCATATTCAGTGTTAAATAACAAATGAAGACAAAAAAGAAAAAAGAAAATTAGAGTTAGGATGTAAAACAGTTGAGTCAGGAGGGGTTAGGGTTAGGGTTAGGGTTAGGGTAGGGTTAGGGTAGGGCTAAGGTTAGGGTTAGGGTTAGGGTTAGGGTTAGGGTTAGGATTAGAGTATGAAGCCCACGCGGCCAAAAGGCCGCGGGGGTCTTCATGTGTCAGGGACCACAAGGCCATCACGTGACAGCCAAGGGTCCCCAAAGTGCACTGGCACGTCCAGCGTTGATCCATAGCTAAGCCCCCCTCCCGTTCAGACACTCAGAGTAATGCTGTGTTTAATTTGTCTTTTGTTCTTAAGGAGGGTCATCTGCTTAATAAATTGGAGGGCTGGCTTTGCCTTTCTCTGGTTCTTTAGGGTTCAAAAGTGTGTATCGTCGGACGTTTCGGCTTTTTACTGTGCTTTCTTCAGCAACCACACTTATTAAATTCTGCTTCTTCAGCTTTTCAGAGTCTTAAATTCTGCATTTCAAATGAGCTGTTTCCCCTCTGGTACATCATGACAAAATGACTTGTGCTCTGTCACTCCTGGTTTATATACAGATTCTAGGCCACGCCCCCGGTAGAGAGGCCATCAGCTTGCACATGGTTTCTACCGGAGTATTCCAAAATAGGTTAGGTTCAGAAAGGTCAAGATTTAGGCGTCATTACCCTAAATTGGGTTATTGAGCTCTTTACCGGAGTGAATCCCGGCAATCAGGCCTTTTATTCATCATCACCTGGTTAAGTTTAGAATGGGCCAAGATTAGGCTTAGGTAGATTAGGTTTTGTAGCCGGTGGACTGAGGCCGTTAGAGAGGAAGGGACAGAGTGTCTGGATCGGTTTAGAACGGCACTGGCGGGTTAGGATTAGAGTATGAAGCCCACGCGGCCGAAAGGCCACGGGGGTCTTCATGTGTCAGGGACCACAAGGCCATCACGTGACAGCCAAGGGTCCCAAAAGTGCACTGGCACGTCCAGCGTTGATCCATAGCTAAGCCCCCCTCCCCTTCAGACACTCAGAGTAATGCTGTGTTTAATTTGTCTTTTGTTCTTAAGGAGGGTCATCTGCTTAATAAATTGGAGGGCTGGCTTTGCCTGGGTTAGGGTTAGGGTTAGGGTTAGGGTTATAGGATGAAGCCCACGCGGCCTCCGGCCACGGGGGTCTTCATGTGTCAGGGACCACAAGGTCATCATGTGACAGCCAAGGGTCCCCAAAGTGCACTGGCACGTCCAGCGTTGATCCATAGCTAAGGCCCCCCCTCCCCTTCAGACACCCAGAGTAATGCTGTGTTTACTTTGTGGTTTAAAGTTGAGGACATGATAGGTTGTAAATAACTGAATTTTTGTTTTCCATTTCAGTTTGATTTGTAAGCTGAGGACCAGCAGGTCGTGATCAGCGAGGATTGAGGATGAATCACAACTTCAGAGTCACCAGCTGAGGGGTTCTCTGATGTTCTTCTCCTTCTAAAATAGGTGTGGATGAAGGAAGGGTCTAAATTAAAAAGGTGGCTTTGTGCTTTTCCCCAAAACAAATAAAGATTTTAGTCAACTTGTGAATCTTTTCATCTTTTTTGGAAGAATAACCTCTGGAGGGTTTTAACTGGAGTCATTTATTCTAAAAAAACACTCCAATTGGCCATCATCTTTGCGGCTGTGTGTTTTGTCCAGTGAACCAGGTCTTTTTTTACCTTAAATTCACTAATATTGAGGGCAGGAATGAAGTTTCCTGTTTTTTGAATGTATTTATTCTGGTAGATCAAAGTGGTTATCTCCTTCAAGGGTAGTTGTGGCGAAAAATTAAGCGTTGGTACCCAAATTTGGGCATTTGGACATTTAATTTGCGCTAATCTTAGCGACATTTTAATTTCATTCTTCAAGATTTGCATATTTCTCTGTGACCTGTTCTTGATGCCAACAGAGATAATCAAATGTTTCACTTTAGGCATGCGATTAGCATTTTTAAAGAGTTTATAAACAAGACTCCATTTAGCACCAGGAAAACTGTGTACTTCTAAGTTCAAAGTACCCTCTGTTGGGAGTTTGTTGACATTTGAGTCACCCAGGATGACTAATTTTTTGTCAAATTCAATAATCCCATTTTGTGATTTATTGAATGACTTCTGGTATTTGAGAGAGGAAGTCTTTACCTGGGTCTGCAAAGGAGAGATGTTAGCAGGAAGTGTTGTTTTGGTCACTCCCTGCTGTGAAACTTCTCCTGAGCAGGTAAAGTCATCTGCCGTTGTAGTCAGTGTCTGGGTGGGGGGTGGAGCCTCTGACGTCATCTGCTCAGCTGTGTTGGTGTTGCCCGTGGACTTGTGGGCGGAGACCTTCACCCGTTGAGGAAGCTGGATCCCAGGTGGTGGAGGAGCGTTGCGAGGACGTGCGCCCAGCACGTCATAAACAGCTGCTGCTCGTGTAGAAGAAGAAGATGATGATGAAGATGACTCGAAGGACTCCATCTTCCTCGCTGTAGAGTTGCAGGTGAGTGGATGTTGTGGTTCCGGTGAAGTGGGGGGGCGTGGCCTTCCGGGTTGGGGTGCGTTGTTTATATTAGCGTGGATGCTAATAGCTGGCTCCCGGTGTTTAAGATGAGTTGGATGGAGACTGGAGGTCGTGGTGCTTGAAGTCACACTGGATGAGGTTAATGCAGGTGATGAATTGATCTGTTCTTGTGACCAGTTTGGTCTTAAAGTGACAGTAACGTCATCTTTCTGTGACTCAATTGTAGCGCTGGGAGAATGCGTCAGTTCCTCGTCTGCTAATAAAAACTCACAGACTTCTGTAATAGTTCGTGAGGAGAATCTCCTTCCTAAATTCTTCCTAGCCCACTTCGTTGCGACCTCAAGAGGAGACCAAAGGTCACCTCTGAGGTCAAGTAGAAGGTTCTTTTCAATTTGCATCTGTTCTCTGTAATGTTCTTTCAGAATGCAAATGGTGTTTACTGACCAATTTCTTGCGTTCTGTAAAATCATGTCCGTTGTTCTGGTGGTGGGCTGAGCTGGTTTAATAAATCTTTCTAAATGACCAGTCAGATGTTTGATTGCAGGAGGAAAATCGTTCTCAGACACGTTGTTGAGGTGGTGTTTAGCTTGTAACAGTTTATACAACGCTCTGACCTTCGTAGTGAACTGCTGGTCATCATGCAGATGTGGAGAACTCACGTGACTTTGACGTGGCCTACCAGGCCCTGCTGAATTCTCTTGGTGGTCAAACAGGTGCCAGGGAGCCCCATGGTGCTGATTTTGTGGCCTTTTGTGCCCAGCTGAGTTTTTGTCTTGTCTGTGGTCGTGAGTTGTCTTTCTGTTCTCCTTGAAGAGGTGGTGGCGGCCATTTTGGTCCCTCTGCGGGAGGCCACGTGTCACGGACGCATGTCTGCTGCTTGTAGATCTGTTTGTAGGAGGGCTGAGGCTGCCTCTCACGTGTCCTCTGGAGTTCTCCGGCTGGTCAAGATGAAGAGGTCTTCTCCTCCTTTTTCTGTGATGGACTGTAGTCCAAGCTGGCTCCAGGCCCTCATCATACATTTTTCAAAAAATGTTGAAAAAAACTACTACTCAAAGTAGCAAAAACAGTACAAAATTGAAGAGACTGTGGCTTAGTTTTTTGCCTTGTTGCATTTTATTAACAAGTACAGCATGGTAAATAAACGTTTCGAATTATCTTATTCTTCATCAGTATTCATGCTGTTTCAAGTGACAGTTAGTGCTTGGTTACCCCTATTTATACAGAAAAAATTCAAACTGTAACTTTGAGGTAGGAGCTGAGCCCTGATTGGCTTACAGTGTATTGTATGGTCCAATAATACATTGTGGGTGTGGCCAGGTGCTGATTCAAATGCACCTGTTAGTTTGGCATCCTATTAAAGGCATTTTGGAACCCATTTGTGAAAGTAGACAGAGCTAAAACAAGTGCCGTTCTTAAGCACATAAACAAAAATAAAGGTCAGGCACCACAAATGTTGTAGAATCATCTTGTAATTAAATAAAATTGCTTTTTTTCAGGTCCTAAAAGGTGGGTGGGCTGCTGGGGGCTAGGGAATGTCTAGCCATTGGCTCATACATTCAATGTTAAAGCCACTCAAACGAAATGATCCGGGCACATGTCCGTCAAAATGCCACAACGAAGCCCGAGGAAGGAGTACCGAGCCTGGATACAGATGATCTGGCGAGTCGGTGGTCCTACGGAGGATCCGTGCAATGGTCAGGGGGGCTCCCTGGTTCTTTACCCAGGGAGGGGGCCACTCAGACAGGCTAAGGATGGTCGGTGCGTCCCGGGGGGGGCTCCCTGACGGTTCACCCAGGTGGGGGGGCATAGAGTTAGGGGAAGCCTGGTCCGTGCGCACCAGGGAGGGCTCCCTGGTTCTTTACCCAGGGAGGGGGCCACTCAGACAGGCTAAGGGTGGTCGGTGCGTCCCGGGGGGGGCTCCCTGACGGTTCACCCAGGTGGGGGGGCATAGAGTTAGGGGAAGCCTGGTCCGTGCGCACCAGGGAGGGCTCCCTGGTTCTTTACCCAAGGAGGGGGCCACTCAGACAGGCTAAGGGTGGTCGGTGCGTCCCGGGGGGAGGGCTCCCTAACGGTTCACCCAGATGGGGGGGCATAGAGTTAGGGGAAGCCTGGTCCGTGCGCACCAGGGAGGGCTCCCTGGTTCTTTACCCAGGGAGGGGGCCACTCAGGCAGGCTAAGGGTGCCTGACCGACCCCCCTATGGCACTATGTCCTGGCTACAGATCATCCACGAGCACTCTGGAGCTCCACAACCCAGCCAGGAGGCACCAAGTCCCGGCTACACCTGATCCACGAGCACTCTGGAGCTCCACAACCCAGCCAGGAGGCACCAAGTCCCGGCTACACCTGATCCACGAGCACTCTGGAGCTCCACAACCCAGCCAGGAGGCACCAAGTCCCGGCTACACCTGATCCACGAGCACTCTGGAGCTCCACAACCCAGCCAGGAGGCACCAAGTCCCGGCTACACCTGATCCACGAGCACTCTGGAGCTCCACAACCCAGCCAGGAGGCACCAAGTCCCGGCTACACCTGATCCACGAGCACTCTGGAGCTCCACAACCCAGCCAGGAGGCACCAAGTCCCGGCTACACCTGATCCACGAGCACTCTGGAGCTCCACAACCCAGCCAGGAGGCACCAAGTCCCGGCTACACCTGATCCACGAGCACTCTGGAGCTCCACAACCGCCTGGAGCCATGAGGAAGCACTTGGTCCTGGCTGCAGATCATCCACGTGCACCCTGGAGGTCCAGAACCGGCGGACCCCCAGTGCCAACCATGCCCGCCTTCGGTCCTCCATACCCGGGTAAAACCCCAGCCGGAGCCCCCTCCCTGCCTAGAACCAGGAACCTTGCGCACCGTTCGAACCCGCAGACCCACACTTAAGCACCCTCCCTGGGTTAAGACAAGCTATCCGCGCCGCCCAGACCTCCGTGGTCCTGGTGTTCCAACTAAAAACCTGTGGTTCTGGTGCTCCAACCAAAAATAGACTAACAGTCTCTGGTGCGTAACAGGGGAGGGCTTAAGTTGAGTGTCCCACGTAGTCTCCCCTGCTCGGACACACTCCGCACAAATCTGGCCTCCTCATCCCTGGAAGTCTACCACCTCCAGAACCTTGCGCACCAGGCGAACCTGCGTACCCACACTTAAGCACCCTCCCTGGGTTAAGACCAGAGATCCGCGCCGCCCAGACCTCCATGGTCCTGGTGCTCCAACTAAAAAGAAGTGGTGCTGGTGCTCCAACCAAAAATAGACTAACAACCTGTGGTCCTTGTGCACCTGACAGGGGGAACGCTAACTCGTGCGTCCGACGGAGGCTCTCCTGCTCGGACACGCTCCGCGCCATCCCGGCCTCCTCATCTCTGGAGCTCTGCCACCTCCAGGATGAACGCCCACGTTCACAGCTCGTGCGTCCGACAGAGACTCTCCTGCTCGGACACGCTCCGTGCCAACCCGGCCTCCTCATCTCTGGAGCTCTGCCACCTCCAGGACCAGCGCCCACCGTTCACAGCTCGTGCGTCCGACAGAGACTCTCCTGCTCGGACACGCTCCGTGCCAACCCGGCCTCCTCATCTCTGGAGCTCTGCCACCTCCAGGACCAGCGCCCACCGTTCACAGCTCGTGCGTCCGACAGAGACTCTCCTGCTCGGACACGCTCCGCGCCATCCCGGCCTCCTCATCTCTGGAGCTCTGCCACCTCCAGGACCAGCGCCCACCGTTCACAGCTCGTGCGTCCGACAGAGACTCTCCTGCTCGGACACGCTCCGTGCCAACCCGGCCTCCTCATCTCTGGAGCTCTGCCACCTCCAGGACCAGCGCCCACCGTTCACAGCTCGTGCGTCCGACAGAGACTCTCCTGCTCGGACACGCTCCGTGCCAACCTGGCCTCCTCACCTCTGGAGCTCTGCCACCTCCAGGACCAGCGCCCACCGTTCACAGCTCGTGCGTCCGAGAGAGACTCTCCTGCTCGGACACGCTCCGTGCCAACCTGGCCTCCTCACCTCTGGAGCTCTGCCACCTCCAGGACCAGCGCCCACCGTTCACAGCTCGTGCGTCCGAGAGAGACTCTCCTGCTCGGACACGCTCCGTGCCAACCTGGCCTCCTCACCTCTGGAGCTCTGCCACCTCCAGGACCAGCGCCCACCGTTCACAGCTCGTGCGTCCGACAGAGACTCTCCTGCTCGGACACGCTCCGTGCCAACCCGGCCTCCTCATCTCTGGAGCTCTGCCACCTCCAGGACCAGCGCCCACCGTTCACAGCTCGTGCGTCCGACAGAGACTCTCCTGCTCGGACACGCTCCGTGCCAACCCGGCCTCCTCATCTCTGGAGCTCTGCCACCTCCAGGACCAGCGCCCACCGTTCACAGCTCGTGCGTCCGACAGAGACTCTCCTGCTCGGACACGCTCCGTGCCAACCCGGCCTCCTCATCTCTGGAGCTCTGCCACCTCCAGGACCAGCGCCCACCGTTCACAGCTCGTGCGTCCGACAGAGACTCTCCTGCTCGGACACGCTCCGTGCCAACCCGGCCTCCTCATCTCTGGAGCTCTGCCACCTCCAGGACCAGCGCCCACCGTTCACAGCTCGTGCGTCCGACAGAGACTCTCCTGCTCGGACACGCTCCGTGCCAACCCGGCCTCCTCATCTCTGGAGCTCTGCCACCTCCAGGACCAGCGCCCACCGTTCACAGCTCGTGCGTCCGACAGAGACTCTCCTGCTCGGACACGCTCCGTGCCAACCCGGCCTCCTCATCTCTGGAGCTCTGCCACCTCCAGGACCAGCGCCCACCGTTCACAGCTCGTGCGTCCGACAGAGACTCTCCTGCTCGGACACGCTCCGTGCCAACCCGGCCTCCTCATCTCTGGAGCTCTGCCACCTCCAGGACCAGCGCCCACCGTTCACAGCTCGTGCGTCCGACAGAGACTCTCCTGCTCGGACACGCTCCGTGCCAACCCGGCCTCCTCATCTCTGGAGCTCTGCCACCTCCAGGACCAGCGCCCACCGTTCACAGCTCGTGCGTCCGACAGAGACTCTCCTGCTCGGACACGCTCCGTGCCAACCC
>JBBPBX010006878.1:28322-66961 GCA_038048925.1 Garcialebias charrua
AAATCGGGGACTTTTGGGAAACTATTCCCAAATGTCCCACTTACACGAAACGGACACCAGGTGGCGCATCGCTGTTCCCATTTGTCCCGTTGGACAAATGGGCATAATGCTGCCCAAATGTCCCGGACATTAGGGGCGAATTTCGTCCGAAATGTCCCGTTTCTTCCCGTTTGTCCCGACCAGTCTAATTCGCCCCTAAAGTCCCAGGGACATTCGGGAGGCATTCGACCCTAATGTCCCAAGTACTTCCCTAATGTCCCATTGGACATTTGAGGCAAATTTTAATGGGGAGATTTTAGCCCCAATTGTCCCACACAATGGGACTTCCGTGTCCCCGTCCCCAGTCTAAGGCTGGGACATTTGGTCAGAATTTTCGTTCCCCAAATGTCCCAGTTCTTTACCCAGGGACAGTGCACTGTCCCTGGGTAAAGAGGGACCATGTCCCCGGAGGGGACATGGTTCTTCTTTACCTAGGGACCATGTCCCGTCCATGGTCCCTTCCGGGGACATGGTTCTTCTTTACCCAGTGACCATGTCCCCGGACGGGACATGGTCCCGTCTGGGGACCATGTCCCCGGAGGGGACATGGTTCTTCTTTACCCAGGGACAATGCACTGTCCCTGGGTACTCGTGGGACATTTGGTAAGAATTTTCGTTCCCCAAATGTCCCAGTTCTTTACCCAGGGACAGTGCACTGTCCCTGGGTAAAGAGGGACCATGTCCCCGGAGGGGACATGGTTCTTCTTTACCTAGGGACCATGTCCCGTCCATGGTCCCTTCCGGGGACATGGTTCTTCTTTACCCAAGGACAGTGCACTGTCCCTGGGTACTCGTGGGACATTTGGTAAGAATTTCTGTTCCCCAAATGTCCCAGTTCTTTACCCAGGGACAGTGCACTGTCCCTGGGTAAAGAGGAACCATGTCCCCGAAGGGGACAAGGTTCTTCTTTACCCAGGAACCATGTACCCGTAAGGGACATGGTCCCGTCCGGGGACATGGTTCTTCATGTTAAAGAAGAACCATGTCCCTCGGGGGAAGTCGGTGGTTCTTTACCCAGGGACAATGCACTGTCCCTGGGTACTCGTGGGACATTTGGTAATAATTTTCGTTCCCCAAATGTCCCAGTTCTTTACCCAGGGACAGTGCACTGTCCCTGGGTAAAGAGGAACCATGTCCCCGAAGGGGACATGGTTCTTCTTTACCTAGGAACCATGTCCCCGGAAGGGACATGGTCCCGTCCGGGGACATGGTTCTTCATGTTAAAGAAGAACCATGTCCCCCGGGGGAAGTCGGTGGTTCTTTACCCAGGGACAATGCACTGTCCCTGGGTACTCGTGGGACATTTGGTAAGAATTTTCGTTCCCCAAATGTCCCAGTTCTTTACCCAGGGACAGTGCACTGTCCCTGGGTAAAGAGGAACCATGTCCCCGGAGGGGACATGGTTCTTCTTTACCTAGGGACCATGTCCCGTCCATGGTCCCCAGACGGGACATGGTCCCGTCCAGGGTCCATGGACATGGTCCCTTCCGGGGACCATGTCCCCGGAGGGGACATGGTTCTTCTTTACCCAAGGACAGTGCACTGTCCCTGGGTACTCGTGGGACATTTGGTAAGAATTTCTGTTCCCCAAATGTCCCAGTTCTTTACCCAGGGACAGTGCACTGTCCCTGGGTAAAGAGGAACCATGTCCCCGAAGGGGACAAGGTTCTTCTTTACCTAGGAACCATGTTCCCGTAAGGGACATGGTCCCGTCCGGGGACATGGTTCTTCATGTTAAAGAAGAACCATGTCCCTCGGGGGAAGTCGGTGGTTCTTTACCCAGGGACAATGCACTGTCCCTGGGTACTCGTGGGACATTTGGTAATAATTTTCGTTCCCCAAATGTCCCATTTCTTTACCCAGGGACAGTGCACCGTCCCTGGGTAAAGAGGAACCATGTTCTTGGTTCTTCTTTACCCAGGAACCATGTCTCCGTTAGGGACATGGTCCCGTCCGGGGACATGGTTTTTCATGTTAAAGAAGAACCATGTCCCCCGGGGGAAGTCGGTGGTTCTTTACCCAGGGACAGTGCACTGTCCCTGGGTAAAGAACTGGGACATTTGGGGAACGAAAATTCTTAGCAAATGTCCCACGAGTACCCACGAGTAAAGAAGAACCATGTCCCCCGGGGGACATGGTTCCTGTGTCGCCCTGGAAAGGAGTACAGCCACCAAACTCGCATCACGCGGGCAGGGTGATGTGCTGAACAGGTCCTGTGAGTTTCAGCCCTTTTCGAGGTTCCTAACGGGACCTGGGGCCTTCCAAATCAAAAAGGTCAAAAGGTCAAGGAAAGTGCGTATCGTCCCCAAACTCACAGCACACAGTCAGCGTGATAGCCTGATCAGGACCTGTGAGTTTCAGCCCTCTGCGAGTTTCCTCAGGGCGGCTATAGCCCTCCAAAGCCAAAAGGTCACAAGGTCAGGCCAATGTATAGATGCCCGTCATTCGTAAGGGAAAGCAGCTAGGGACACCAAATTTTGTGGGTTACAGCAGGGGTCTGAGCTGACTGCACCCTGAAAATTTGAAGTAGTTACCTTGTTTCTGTAGGAAGTTATAGATATTTATATCAGGGACATTTGGGGCTAAAATCTCCCCATTATAATTTGCCCAAAATGTCCAGTGGGACATTTGGGGCAAATTATAATGGGGAGATTTTAGCCCCAATTGTCCCACACAATGGGACTTCCGTGTCCCCTTCCCCAGTCTAAGGCTGGGACATTTGGTCCGAATTCTCGTTCCCCACATGTCCAGTTTCAATTTTCGATGGAGCACCAGGACCGCGGAGAGATCCAGGGCGCGGGAGGTGGGTCTTAACCCAGGGAAGGGTGCTTAAGTGTGGGTACACAGGTTCGACCGGAGAGCCTGGGTCTATGCTCCAGACCGGGAGGGGGCACCGGCTGAGGTTTTACCCAGGCTTCGGTGTTCCTTCCCTGGGTTTCGGACCATCCACGCCCCCCCGTAAGCGCGGATCTTCATTACCCAGGTACGAGTGCGTTCATCGGGGCTTGGGCTTTCATAAAATTGTCAGGTTTTTTTCTCTCAGATGCAAGGATCATGGAGAAAAATGCACTTTTGTGTTCGGGCACATCTGGGACAATTGGTCCGAATTCTCGTTCCCCAAACGTCCCTGTTTAAATTCTCGATGGAGCACCAGGACCGCGGAGAGATCCAGGGCGCGGGAGGTGGGTCTTAACCCAGGGAAGGGTGCTTAAGTGTGGGTACGCGGGTTCGACCGGAGAGCCTGGTTCTATGCTCCAGGTCGGGAGGGGGCATCGGCTGGGGCTTTACACAGCCATAGGGGTCCATTCTGGGGTACTACCGGGACATTTAGGCAAAATATCTGTTCCCTAAATGTCCCATTTTGAACACTTTATCCATAACTGGAGCTTTAGGGATATATGGTCATAACGCATGGGGACATAAGGGTCTGCCTTGGGGGTACTCGTGGGACATTTGGTCAGAATGTTTGTTCCCCAAATGTCCCACATGGTTCCTCTTTACCCAGGGACACTGCAATGTCCCTGGGTAAAGAAGAACCATGTCCCCCGTGGTTCTTCTTTACCCAGGGACAGTGCACTGTCCCTGGGTAAAGAGGAACCATGTCCCCCGGGGGAAGTCGGTGGTTCTTTACCCAGAGACAGTGCACTGTCCCTGGGTAAAGAAGAACCATGTCCCCTCCGGGGACATGGTTCCTCTTTACCCGGACCCTTTCCCCGGACGCGAACCATGTCCCCTCCGGGGACATGGTTCGTGTCCGGGGACATTGTCCCCAGACGGGACCATGTCCATGCATGGACAGGACCATGTCCATGGACCATGGACAGGACCATGTCCCGTCTGGGGACATGGTCCTTGGGTAAAGAAGAACCATGTCCCCCATGGTTCTTCTTTACCCAGGGACAATGAACTGTCCCTGGGTAAAGAACCACCGACTTCCCCCGGGGGACATGGTTCCTCTTTACCCAGGTTTCCGTGTCCCTTCCCTGGGTACTTGTGGGACATTTGGTCAGAATGTTTGTTCCCCAAATGTCCCACATGGTTCCTCTTTACCCAGGGACACTGCAATGTCCCTGGGTAAAGAAGAACCATGTCCCCCGTGGTTCTTCTTTACCCAGGGACAGTGCACTGTCCCTGGGTAAAGAGGAACCATGTCCCCCGGGGGAAGTCGGTGGTTCTTTACCCAGAGACAGTGCACTGTCCCTGGGTAAAGAAGAACCATGTCCCCTCCGGGGACATGGTTCCTCTTTACCCGGACCCTTTCCCCGGACGCGAACCATGTCCCCTCCGGGGACATGGTTCGTGTCCGGGGACATTGTCCCCAGACGGGACCATGTCCATGGCATGGACAGGACCATGTCCATGGACCATGGACAGGACCATGTCCCGTCTGGGGACATGGTCCTTGGGTAAAGAAGAACCATGTCCCCCATGGTTCTTCTTTACCCAGGGACAGTGAACTGTCCCTGGGTAAAGAACCACCGACTTCCCCCGGGGGACATGGTTCTTCTTTACCCAGGGACAGTGCACTGTCCCTGGGTAAAGAACTGGGACATTTGGGGAACGAAAATTCTGACCAAATGTCCCACGAGTACCCAGGGAAGGGACACGGAAACCTGGGTAAAGAGGAACCATGTCCCCGGAGGGGACATGGTTCTTCTTTACCCAGGGACAGTTCACTGTCCCTGGGTAAAGAACCATCGACTTCCCCCGGGGGACATGGTTCTTCTTTACCCAAGGACAGTGCACTGTCCCTGGGTAAAGAACTGGGACATTTAGGGAACGAAAATTCTGACCAAATGTCCCACGAGTACCCAGGGAAGGGACACGGAAACCTGGGTAAAGAGGAACCATGTCCCCTCCGGGGACATGGTTCTTCTTTACCCAGGGACAGTGCACTGTCCCTGGGTAAAGAACTGGGACATTTAGGGAACGAAAATTCTGACCAAATGTCCCACGAGTACCCAGGAAGGGACACGGAAACCTGGGTAAAGAGGAACCATGTCCCCGGAGGGGACATGGTTCTTCTTTACCTAGGGACAGTTCACTGTCCCTGGGTAAAGAACCACCGACTTTCCCCGGGGGACATGGTTCTTCTTTACCCAGGGACAGTGCATTGTCCCTGGGTAAAGAACCGGGACATTTGGGGAACGAAAATTCTGACCAAATGTCCCACGAGTACCCAGGGAAGGGACACAGAAACCTGGGTAAAGAGGAACCATGTCCCCGGAGGGGACATGGTTCTTCTTTACCCAGGGACAGTTCACTGTCACTGGGTAAAGAACCACCGACTTCCCCCAGGGGACATGGTTCTTCTTTACCCAGGGACAGTGCACTGTCCCTGGGTAAAGAACTGGGACATTTGGGGAACGAAAATTCTGACCAAATGTCCCACGAGTACCCAGGGAAGGGACACGGAAACCTGGGTAAAGAGGAACCATGTCCCCGGAGGGGACATGGTTCTTCTTTACCCAGGGACAGTTCACTGTCCCTGGGTAAAGAACCACCGACTTCCCCCGGGGGACATGGTTCTTCTTTACCCAGGGACAGTGCACTGTCCCTGGGTAAAGAACTAGGACATTTAGGGAACAAAAATTCTGACCAAATGTCCCACGAGTACCCAGGGAAGGGACACGGAAACCTGGGTAAAGAGGAACCATGTCCCCGCAGGGGACATGGTTCTTCTTTACCCAGGGACAGTTCACTGTCCCTGGGTAAAGAACCATCGACTTCCCCCGGGGGACATGGTTCTTCTTTACCCAGGGACAGTGCACTGTCCCTGGGTAAAGAACTGGGACATTTAGGGAACGAAAATTCTGACCAAATGTCCCACGAGTACCCAGGGAAGGGACACGGAAACCTGGGTAAAGAGGAACCATGTCCCCTCCGGGGACATGGTTCTTCTTTACCCAGGGACAGTTCACTGTCCCTGGGTAAAGAACCATCGACTTCCCCCGGGGGACATGGTTCTTCTTTACCCAGGGACAGTGCACTGTGCCTGGGTAAAGAACTGGGACATTTAGGGAACGAAAATTCTGACCAAATGTCCCACGAGTACCCAGGGAAGGGACACGGAAACCTGGGTAAAGAGGAACCATGTCCCCTCCGGGGACATGGTTCTTCTTTACCCAGGGACAGTTCACTGTCCCTGGGTAAAGAACCATCGACTTCCCCCGGGGGACATGGTTCTTCTTTACCCAGGGACAGTGCACTGTCCCTGGGTAAAGAACTGGGACATTTAGGGAACGAAAATTCTGACCAAATGTCCCACGAGTACCCAGGGAAGGGACACGGAAACCTGGGTAAAGAGGAACCATGTCCCCTCCGGGGACATGGTTCTTCTTTACCCAGGGACAGTTCACTGTCCCTGGGTAAAGAACCATCGACTTCCCCCGGGGGACATGGTTCTTCTTTACCCAGGGACAGTGCACTGTCCCTGGGTAAAGAACTGGGACATTTAGGGAACGAAAATTCTGACCAAATGTCCCACGAGTACCCAGGGAAGGGACACGGAAACCTGGGTAAAGAGGAACCATGTCCCCGGAGGGGACATGGTTCTTCTTTACCTAAGGACAGTTCACTGTCCCTGGGTAAAGAACCACCGACTTCCCCCGGGGGACATGGTTCTTCTTTACCCAGGGACAGTGCATTGTCCCTGGGTAAAGAACTGGGACATTTGGGGAACGAAAATTCTGACCAAATGTCCCACGAGTACCCAGGGAAGGGACACGGAAACCTGGGTAAAGAGGAACCATGTCCCCGGAGGGGACATGGTTCTTCTTTACCTAGGGACAGTTCACTGTCCCTGGGTAAAGAACCACCGACTTCCCCCGGGGGACATGGTTCTTCTTTACCCAGGGACAGTGCACTGTCCCTGGGTAAAGAACTGGGACATTTGGGGAACGAAAATTCTGACCAAATGTCCCACGAGTACCCAGGGAAGGGACACGGAAACCTGGGTAAAGAGGAACCATGTCCCCGCAGGGGACATGGTTCTTCTTTACCCAGGGACAGTTCACTGTCCCTGGGTAAAGAACCATCGACTTCCCCCGGGGGACATGGTTCTTCTTTACCCAGGGACAGTGCACTGTCCCTGGGTAAAGAACTGGGACATTTAGGGAACGAAAATTCTGACCAAATGTCCCACGAGTACCCAGGGAAGGGACACGGAAACCTGGGTAAAGAGGAACCATGTCCCCTCCGGGGACATGGTTCTTCTTTACCCAGGGACAGTTCACTGTCCCTGGGTAAAGAACCATCGACTTCCCCCGGGGGACATGGTTCTTCTTTACCCAGGGACAGTGCACTGTGCCTGGGTAAAGAACTGGGACATTTAGGGAACGAAAATTCTGACCAAATGTCCCACGAGTACCCAGGGAAGGGACACGGAAACCTGGGTAAAGAGGAACCATGTCCCCTCCGGGGACATGGTTCTTCTTTACCCAAGGACAGTTCACTGTCCCTGGGTAAAGAACCACCGACTTCCCCCGGGGGACATGGTTCTTCTTTACCCAGGGACAGTGCACTGTCCCTGGGTAAAGAACTGGGACATTTAGGGAACGAAAATTCTGACCAAATGTCCCACGAGTACCCAGGGAAGGGACACGGAAACCTGGGTAAAGAGGAACCATGTCCCCGGAGGGGACATGGTTCTTCTTTACCTAAGGACAGTTCACTGTCCCTGGGTAAAGAACCACCGACTTCCCCCGGGGGACATGGTTCTTCTTTACCCAGGGACAGTGCATTGTCCCTGGGTAAAGAACTGGGACATTTGGGGAACGAAAATTCTGACCAAATGTCCCACGAGTACCCAGGGAAGGGACACGGAAACCTGGGTAAAGAGGAACCATGTCCCCGGAGGGGACATGGTTCTTCTTTACCTAAGGACAGTTCACTGTCCCTGGGTAAAGAACCACCGACTTCCCCCGGGGGACATGGTTCTTCTTTACCCAGGGACAGTGCATTGTCCCTGGGTAAAGAACTGGGACATTTGGGGAACGAAAATTCTGACCAAATGTCCCACGAGTACCCAGGGAAGGGACACGGAAACCTGGGTAAAGAGGAACCATGTCCCCGGAGGGGACATGGTTCTTCTTTACCCAGGGACAGTTCACTGTCCCTGGGTAAAGAACCACCGACTTCCCCCGGGGGACATGGTTCTTCTTTACCCAGGGACAGTGCACTGTCCCTGGGTAAAGAACTGGGACATTTGGGGAACGAAAATTCTGACCAAATGTCCCACGAGTACCCAAGGAAGGGACACGGAAACCTGGGTAAAGAGGAACCATGTCCCCGGAGGGGACATGGTTCTTCTTTACCTAGGGACAGTTCACTGTCCCTGGGTAAAGAACCACCGACTTCCCCCGGGGGACATGGTTCTTCTTTACCCAGGGACAGTGCACTGTCCCTGGGTAAAGAACTGGGACATTTGGGGAACGAAAATTCTGACCAAATGTCCCACGAGTACCCAGGGAAGGGACACAGAAACCTGGGTAAAGAGGAACCATGTCCCCGGAGGGGACATGGTTCTTCTTTACCCAGGGACAGTTCACTGTCCCTGGGTAAAGAACCACCGACTTCCCCCAGGGGACATGGTTCTTCTTTACCCAGGGACAGTGCACTGTCCCTGGGTAAAGAACTGGGACATTTGGGGAACAAAAATTCTGACCAAATGTCCCACGAGTACCCAAGGAAGGGACACGGAAACCTGGGTAAAGAGGAACCATGTCCCCGGAGGGGACATGGTTCTTCTTTACCCAGGGACAGTTCACTGTCCCTGGGTAAAGAACCATCGACTTCCCCCGGGGGACATGGTTCTTCTTTACCCAGGGACAGTGCACTGTCCCTGGGTAAAGAACTGGGACATTTAGGGAACGAAAATTCTGACCAAATGTCCCACGAGTACCCAGGGAAGGGACACGGAAACCTGGGTAAAGAGGAACCATGTCCCCTCCGGGGACATGGTTCTTCTTTACCCAGGGACAGTTCACTGTCCCTGGGTAAAGAACCATCGACTTCCCCCGGGGGACATGGTTCTTCTTTACCCAGGGACAGTGCACTGTCCCTGGGTAAAGAACTGGGACATTTAGGGAACGAAAATTCTGACCAAATGTCCCACGAGTACCCAGGGAAGGGACACGGAAACCTGGGTAAAGAGGAACCATGTCCCCTCCGGGGACATGGTTCTTCTTTACCCAGGGACAGTTCACTGTCCCTGGGTAAAGAACCATCGACTTCCCCCGGGGGACATGGTTCTTCTTTACCCAGGGACAGTGCACTGTCCCTGGGTAAAGAACTGGGACATTTAGGGAACGAAAATTCTGACCAAATGTCCCACGAGTACCCAGGGAAGGGACACGGAAACCTGGGTAAAGAGGAACCATGTCCCCGGAGGGGACATGGTTCTTCTTTACCTAGGGACAGTTCACTGTCCCTGGGTAAAGAACCACCGACTTCCCCCGGGGGACATGGTTCTTCTTTACCCAGGGACAGTGCATTGTCCCTGGGTAAAGAACTGGGACATTTGGGGAACGAAAATTCTGACCAAATGTCCCACGAGTACCCAGGGAAGGGACACGGAAACCTGGGTAAAGAGGAACCATGTCCCCGGAGGGGACATGGTTCTTCTTTACCTAAGGACAGTTCACTGTCCCTGGGTAAAGAACCACCGACTTCCCCCGGGGGACATGGTTCTTCTTTACCCAGGGACAGTGCATTGTCCCTGGGTAAAGAACTAGGACATTTGGGGAACGAAAATTCTGACCAAATGTCCCACGAGTACCCAGGGACAGTGCACTGTCCCTGGGTCTTCTTTACCCAGGGAGCATGTCCCCGGACGGGACATGGTCCCGTCCATGGCCATGTCCCCGGACGAGAACCATGTCCCCTCCGGGGACATGGTTCTTCTTTACCCAGGGACAGTGCACTATCCTTGGGTAAAGAACCACCGACTTCCCCCGAGGGACATGGTTCTTCTTTACCCAGGGATTGTGCACTATCTCTGGGTAATCTCGGACATTTGGTCAGATTTGTCGTATCCCAAACGTCCCAGTTTGTTATTTACCCAAGTACGAGGGTGTTCACCGCCATTCTCAAATGTCCCTGCGTGGTCCCCTATTGTCTGTCTATACGCTGGCGCCATCATGAGGATTTTCTGCGTCATTACAGTTTTGGCCCCTAATGTCCCATTTCTTCCCCTTTGTCCACATGCAATTCTTCCGAAATGTCCAGAGCAGAACCTCTGCTCGGATTTAGCGGGACATTAGGGAAGCATCGGGACATTTCAGGCGAAAGCGAATGGAAAAACGTGGGACATTTGGGCAGTAATACCTGCAAAGGAGGTGGACTAGCGACCATGTTTAAAGACACTTTCCCCTGCAGACTGGTAAAACCATCACCTTTTTCTACTTTTGAACTTCAGATAATTAAAGTTGGCTCTTTTAAATTGTTTTATTGTATTTTGGTATACAGGCCTCCCGGCGCGGCCGGAGAGTTTTTATCTGAATTTACTGAGCTGCTGTCCACTATCATCAAGCTGGAGAAAATTATAATTTTGGGTGATTTTAATTTGCACGTAGATGATGATTCTTGTAAGGCAGCTGCTGACCTCATTTCTATCACTGAGTCTTTCCACTTTATTCAACATGTCAATTCTCCCACACATTGCAAAGGCCATATTTTAGATCTTGTTTTTTCTTTTGGCCTCAATGTTGATCATGTTCGTGTGAAGGACATATTATTCAGTGATCATAGTTGCATATATTTTAATGTGTCCTTCAGCCCTGACCCTGCTCCTCCTAGCCGTTTGATCCAAAGAAGGATCATAACTGAGCACACAGCTGAAACTTTTATCTCTCATTTTGATCCCACCGCCTTAGTTTGTAATTCTTTGGATGTGGACTTAGCAGTTTCTGGCTTTAACATTTACTGCAATGACATTTTGAATTTAGTTGCACCTTTAAAGCAGAACACTGTTTATCGTACAAGCTCTCCTTGGATTAACAAGGAAATCATTGAGGAGAGAATGCAGGAAAACTGAACGTTTATGGAAACGTACTGATCTGTTGGTTCACAGGCTTCACCTTAAAATCTTAATTAGTTCATTAAATGAGATGATCAAAAATGCAAGATTAAATTATTTTGCTGATCTCATCAAATCAAAAGGAAGAAATTCGAAAATCTTATTTGACACTATTAAGAACATTGGCCCTCATTCACGAAAGTGTTCGTATTTTTATCCTAAATTTCTCCTACTTTTGTTCGTACGAAGCGTTCGTACGAACATGCCACGTCAGATTCAACAAAGTCTTCTATCCTGAGGAAACGTGTGTAAATGGCTGCGTAAATTTAATGAATCCCACCTGTCCTAAACAGCTGCGCGTGCACGCGTAGAGGTCATTTACATAATTCCCACCCCTCAAAACACCATATAAGGCCACGTTTCCTGCCTTCTGACAGCAGGAAGTGTCCATTCATTCAAACTCAAGAAGTAAAAGGAGGAACTTCACGCGTTCGGAGATCTGCTCTCAGTCGCGCTGTGGCTACCCCCCCCCCCCCCGCAAGTGTCGGATGGTCAAATATCTTTAATTTTAGTGTACTGTGTTACATTATAGTTTCACTTATTCAGAAGAGCGCACCGCTACCCCCCACCCCCCGCAAGTGTCGGATGTGTTTTTGAACAGAAGCATTTTAAAATGTCTCGAAACTACAGTTAACTTCATATTAATATTGTAGTGCATATGTTGTGTGTCCCGTGGGTCGTACAGTATCAGAAATCAAGAATAAATGGTTTGATCTGAAAATGGCTTCAAACAAACGTCTCGCCGCAGCACGGACAGGAGGTGGTCAGTCTGCGAGATGGATGGACAATAAATGCCACGCTGCAAGACGCGTGCCAACATGTTTTGCAGCACAAATGTGTCATGCGCGCACCTCCTGGTCATCGCGCAACCACATTCTGCAGGTTATATTTCGAATCAGATAATAATCTATTGCTCCGATGGTGTTTGCACAGCAGTCCAGCAATAGCATGAATCAGTCTTAATTCGTACTTGTTCTGCGGCGGTGTATGGGGATTTTATGTACCTGGGTGTTAATATGAGGAGCGGCTTTGATGACCAAGGGGAGCGCACGACTCACTGAAGCCTGCGCGACACACCAGACAAATTAAACTTAAAATTATAATTATAATTCAAACAGAATAACCTATTGTCAAGAATAATTATGGTGCGTGATTTTTTTAAACCCAAAATATTTTCTAAATAACGAAATATGAAGTTATTCGTGGAGAAGATCCGTCTGGATGACAGCAGACTGACGCTCCTAAATTATACGACAGGTCCGGACCACTCGTAAATTTTGTTCGTATCTGAAGAAAATCGTAGGATACGAAAACATTGTTGAATGCCACAAATGATCCTAAATCACTCGTACGCACAGTTTAAGAACAAATCTGTGCGTACGAACGGTTCGTGCATGAGGGCCATTGTTTCTCCACTGTGCTCTTTCAAAGTGCTTTTACACATGCTGATTGTAATCAGTTTTTAAAAAAATTTACGGACAAAGTTGCAAATATTAGAGCTAGTATCTCTCCGTCACTTGCTAACCACCTGGACCCTCAACCTTTGACTTCAAATACATGGTCCTCTTTTAGTACAGTAACCATTAATGATATCAATGATCTTTTGAAACAAATGAAATTGTCTTCGAGTCCACTGGATATAGTACCAACATCTCTTTTTAAAGATATTTTTAATTGTATTGGTCCAAGTGTAGTCAGCTTGATAAATTTATCCCTATGTTCTGGATCTGTACCTAAATGCTTTAAGACTGCTGCAGTTTGTCCTCTGCTAAAAAAGCCTAACCTGGATTCCTCTCTGCCTGAAAACTACAGACCTATCTCTAAACTTCCATTCATGTCAAAGATCCTTGAGAAGGTTGTAGCACAACAATTGAACTTTTTTATGGAGGAAAATGAACTTATGGACAATTTCCAATCAGGTTTTCGTAGACTGCATTCCACAGAAACAGCATTATTAAAAGTGTCCAGTGATGTGTTGATGGCAGCTGATTCTGGACATTACACTGTGTTTGTTGCCCTGGATCTGTCTTCAGCTTTTGATACTGTGGATCACACTGTTCTTATCAACAGATTGAGAGCTCTGTTTGGTATTTCTGGCACTGTTTTAAACTGGTTTAAGTCTTATTTGTCTGATAGGTCTTTTACTGTTTTTATGAACAATGTTCACTCTAATGTTTCTGAGCTGTCCTATGGGGTGCCCCAGGGTTCAGTTTTGGGCCCACTCTTATTTTTACTGTACATTCGCCCATTGAGTTTTATTTTCGATCGCTACAGTAACGTCTCATACCATGTCTATGCAGACGATATTCAAATCTACTGTTCTTTTCGATTGTCTGAATTTTACAAATTGACCGAACTCAGTAACTGCCTATCTGACATTAAAATTTGGCTTAATGACAACCACTTGCAGTTAAATGCTGCTAAGACTGAAACACTTATCGTTGCTCCAGATGATAAAATCTTGGAAATAAGGAAGCATCTTGGGTTCTTAAATCCTTCGAACAAAAACAACCTTAGATATCTGGGTGTTCTCTTTGACAGCTCTCTGTCAATGGACAGTCATTGTAAACTGTTAGTTCGCAACTGTTTTTATCATTTAAGGAACATTTCAAAGTTGCGAGCTATTTTATCTAAGACAGAATTAGAAATGGTTGTCCATGCTTTTATTTCTTCTCGGTTGGATTATTGTAACGGCCTTTTAGTAGGGATAAGTAAATCCACCATGGCTTCTCTTCAGTCTGTTCAGAACGCTGCAGCCAGACTTTTGACTGGAACCCGCAGAACGGATCATATTACTCCTGTTCTGTACTCTCTCCACTGGCTTCCGATATATTTTAGGGTTCATTTTAAAATTTTGGTTTTAACTTTTAAAGCACTCCATGGTGAGACTCCCAAATATGTTTTCAATCTTTTGAAGCCACTCTGTCAGTCTAGAACTCTGAGGTCTTCTAATCAGCTACTGCTGTCGGTCCCTAGAACCCATTTTAAAACCCGTGGTGATAGAGCATTTCAGGTGGTGGCACCGAGGCTCTGGAACGCTCTCCCTCTAACAATGCGCGGCTCCGAGTCGACTGATGCATTTAAGAGAAGTCTTAAGACTTATCTTTTCAAACAGGCTTATGGTTAATTGTACTTATTGATTTTAGAGTTTATCATGTGTAACCTTTTTGTATAGCATGTTTTAAGAGTGTATAATTTTAGTATAATTTTAGTATGATTTTATTATGTGTATTTCTTTTGTAAAGCACTTTGTGATTTTATATCTGTGAAAGGTGCTATATAAATAAAGTTTACTTACTTACTTACTTACTTACTTACTCACCAACACTGGCAGCTTTTGTCAATGGAGTAGCAGTAAGTATTTAAATAATTACCCAACATCACAGATAAACTACCTTCCTTTTTAAACATGAATAGGACATTAAATCATGCTAACACGGCAGCACGACAGCTCAGTGGTTATCATTGTTGCCTCACAGCAAGTAGGTCCTGGGATCAATCCCCGGTGAGACCTGGGGTCTTTCTGGATGGAGTTTGCATGATCTTCTTGTGCTTGCATCAGTTTTCTCCCACAGAACAATAACATGCATGTTAGGCTGCCTTCAGGTGCAGGCCTCCCTTGCAACAGAGATATGTGATCTCAGTGGGATATACATTGTTAATAAAATAAAAATAAAATAAATAAATAATAAAAAATGGTTAATAAATAAATCAATAAAACAAATAAATAAATAGCATCAATAATTTATGAATAAATATGTGTCAATCCAATATGTTTGTCTAATTTCAAACCATTCAAGTCAAATCTGTTATTTTGCTGCAGACACATTCCATGGACTTTGATGACACGTGGCACCCAGCCACTCATCCTTCAGGAGCCGTCCTTCCTGCCGTGTTAGCTCTCAGTGACATGATGCCAGCTAACAGTAAACCAAGTGGCCTGGACTTCTTACTGGCCTTCAATGTCGGCATCGAGATCCAGGGTCGTCTACTGAGATTCTCTAATGAGGCGCACAACATCCCCAAGAGGTCAGTGTCTTGGAGAAGAGGAGCATTATATTTCAGTCTAAATGTAGTTGAACCATGGATGGATTATTTGTAACATGAGTCTTTTGATCAGTCTTTTTTATGTCCAGTAGAAACTGCAGATTTCTGCATTGCACTTTAATAATTTAGTAAAACTGATTTTTTTAGGGAATTAGTTGCACAGAGTCATACTACAACAAGCCTTAAAGACCGTGTAAAGTGAATTTCAATATTTTCTTAAATAAACATTATAAATGTGATAATTGTAATCTTGTAAATGAGTAAAAAGTCTCAAAATTGTAGCTCAATTAATTTTGGAGTTATAGAGCAAACTGTGTATAAACATATTTCTATTTCAGGATTTTTTAGGCGTGTTTTAAACGGACCGCGTTTCGTCACGCGGTCCTCATTAGTATAGCCCCACCCCCTGCAGCTCCAGCCGTATAAATTGTTCTTCGCCTCGGTGGAGCCGTTCACTCGCGAATCGCAGATAGCATCAGATAGCAATAGCATAGATATTTTTGTTCATTGTTAGCTAGCTAATCAATTATGCCTCGTTCCTGCATCTTCCCTGGATGTTTTAATGGTCAGGGCACCTGCTACTGACCGTCTCCCTCCTCAGCCTCCGGACACCGCCGCCGCCTTTCCTGTTTCTTTTCTTTCTTTTTTTTATTGCTAAGCCTGTGCCCTACAAGTTCACAAGCTCCTTTTTTGCTAAGAAAATGCGACAGGTCCATTGCATACTTAGTTATCAACGTGATTACTCTTTATTTTAATCACCAACACAGCCCCCGCATGCGATGTGTCGGGTCGGACCGGGTGCAGCCGCGCGAGTCCGCTCATCTTCTAAACACAGAACAGCGGAGTTATGAATTATAGTTGTGTCCTCAACTTTTAAAATAAAACCAGAGTTGTTTGTGCACTAAAAACAGCGTAACTCTTGGAAAAAGGAGCAAACAGAGCAGGTTTACTGATGAACCTGTCTTCCTCCTCCACACACAGTTCAGCTCTGAGCGAGAGGGTCCTCCTACTTGCTCTGAGCTGCAGAACTGCGCTGAAACCACGCCCACGCGCTGACACGCCCCCACCGTTCCAGACCCTGGGAAAATCATGTTTTTTCCTTATATTTGAGACTTAATTTTATAAGGTAAACAATGTTTTTAATCAGTCAGATTTATATGGGTGATTAATAACACATATTTATGCCGTGTGACAAACTCAAAACACAAATTTAATTTTACTTTACACGGTCTTTAAAACTTTTATCTAATCAACCTTAAAACTAGTTTTTCATTCATAACATGACAGTTTAGTCACAAATCTGGGAGTGATAATGGATCCTTCCATGAAACTCAACAGTCATGTAAACATGATTGTCAAATCCTGTTTTTTCCAGCTGAGGCGTCTGTCTAAGTTGAAGCCCATATTATCAAAAAACAACCTGGAGACAGTGATTCACGCATTCATTACATCTAGGCTTGATTACTGCAATTCACTTCTGCTTGGCGTCAGTCAAGCCACCATTGCACGATTACAACTGGTTCAGAACGCAGCTGCCCGATTTTTAACCAGCACACGCAAAAGAGAGCACATTACACCAGTCTTGGCCTCCCTTCACTGGCTACCGGTTCATCTTCGAATCCAATTCAAAATTCTCATGTATGTCTACAAATCGCTGAACAGTCTCGCCCCCGCCTATCTCTCGGATCTGATACACCCATATGTCCCTCCACGTGCTTTGAGGTCAGAGGATCAGGTACTCTTAATAGTTCCAGAAACTCGCCTTAAGCGCAGGGGTGACAGGGCGTTCTCTGTAGCAGGCCCAAGACTCTGGAACGAGTTACCGCTGCTCATCAAACAGGCCCCCTCCCTCTCGGTTTTCAAATCCCGGTTAAAAACTCACTACTACTCCATTGCTTTCAATGCCAGCTGATTTGTATTGGATCGTTTGATTTATGATCTGCAATGTTTTTATGTTTTTCGTGTTGTACTTCATTGTCTGTGTTGCCTGTTGCGTGTTTGTTTGTCCAGCACTTTGGTGTGGACTTGTTCCTATTGAAAGTGCTTTATAAATAAAATGGTATGGTATGGTATGGTAGTTTAGAGCAATATTGTGATGTGTGTGCAGTAAATATTGAAGTGTCTTTGTGTTTGTTTGGTCAGGTTCCACCCCCCCACGGTGGTGGGTCCTATGGGAAGTGCAGCAGCTTGTGCTCGCCTCTTGTCCTTGGATCCGTCTCAGTGCAGTCATGCCCTGGCTATAGCTGCTTCTCTAGCTGGAGCTCCGATGGCGAACGCTGCCACTCAGTCCAAACCCCTTCATATTGGCAACGCTTCCCGTTTGGGGCTGGAAGCTGCTCTGCTGGCCTCCCGAGGCCTAGAGGCCAGTCCTCTGGTCTTGGATGCTGTAGCAGGAGTGGCGGGCTTTAATGCATTTTATGAAGATTATGTCCCACAAGCTTTAAAACTGACCAGTGATGATGGTCATGTGTTCCTCCTAGAGGAGCAGGACATGGGTTTTAAGCGCTTCCCTGCACATCTGGGGATGCACTGGGTGGCAGATGCTTCAGCCTCGGTCCACAAGCTTCTTGTTGGAGTAGATCCAGGAAAGGTCTCCCCTGATCAGGTCCAGGACATTCATTCATTCATTCAACCTTTATTTATACAGGCTAGCCTCGTTGAGTCACGGGGACTCATTTACAAGAGGGACCTGTCTCACTCAAACCAAACACGTATAACGTTGGTTACGTATTGTAACCCCAGATTATACGAGTATAGCGGAGCCCTTTAGCTATGTGGGCCCCATTGGCTCTTGGACGGCTGAATGATAAGCTGTTCGAGGCTGTTCCTTCCGTGTGGTGGACTTATATGCACACGGGGCGGGCCCACACTGTAGGTGGGCGTGGACTAAAAGGTTATTCAGTATGACGCTGTCGCGGAGGAAGATATCCCCCGCATCCTGACATCCTGCTCAGACATCCTGCTCAGAGTCCCTCTGTCTAAATACATCAACAGGCCTTTTCCAGAGTCAGAGCACGAGGCACGCCACTCCTTCCAGTTTAATGCCTGTAGTGCTCTCCTGGACGGTGAGGTGACCGTTCAGTCCTTCAGCCCAGCTGCCATGAGGCGCCCCGAGCTGCACGCCCTGCTGAGCCGCGTCCGCCTGGAGCATCCTCAGGACAACCCTGCTAACTTCAACCATATGTACGGTGAAGTCCAGGGGCCTCATGTATCAAAGACTTGCGTGGATTCCTCACTGAAAAGTGACGTACGGTCAAACCCAGAAATGTGTGCACGCACAAAAAAATCCGGATGTATCAAACTGAGCGTACACCTGAATCCACGCACATTCCTTTTGTACATCACAATTGACGTGGAACTGAGCGCACGTGAGACACCTCCCCTGACACGCCTTCATTTACATATGTTAAACAGATGCAAATTACTTCCTGCATGTGTGAAGGACATGTTTGTTTGATCCCTGCGCGATCAGAAATCATTTCTAGATTCAGGAAAATAATGAATTTAATATAATATGAGTGAGGACATACATCCTAAGTAAGAATAGTAATAAAATGTGTTCATCATGCAAAGAACGAGTGATTGTCGGTATTTGTGTGTGCGCGCGCACCCTGCTTTGGTGCGCAACGGCTCATTCATTCATTCTGAGTGGAAATATTAACTTTGCGCACGAGTTTATTACCATAATTACTGTAAACACAGAGGAACTTAGATGTTTTGTAGATCTTTGTTTATTTAATAGATGATATGAAGAAACGGGTCTGTGCGTCTCAGTGGAGATTTTCCATGACATGACGTGATGTTGGGGTCTCCAAACGCAGCGCGCAGCGCGCGCCACAGCCTTGTGCGCATCTGTTTGTCTGTGAAGCTTTCACTCTCCAACAAGTTATATATGGTGTACTTTCACGTGTCATTTTGGAGAAATCTACAATAAACGCAGATTATGAATCACCTCCAGCTGCCGTGTAACCGGAGAGGGTGCGCGCGCGCTCCAAAGCGCGACCACTCAGCTTTTGGAATCATATGGATGAGACCATTCATTCTATTGGACATGAATCGGCTTTGTGTGGACTGGACTGGACAGCCCTGATCGACCTGCAGCTCCCTCTGGAAAGCTCCTGTGGAACAGTTCGCTGCTTCTGCACGCGTTGTGCTCCAGAGCGCAGTGCCAAAATGAAAAATGATTATTTCTGAAAACGGCTGATAAGCTGATAAGCCATATCCTAGATCAGAAAATTATATCTGTTTATAAATAAATGATCTGCGTGTTACACTATTTATTATAACCTCCAGTAAGGCTGAATGAATCCGTTCCTGTTAAATTTATTTTTGGCACAACTTTGCGCTTGCTTTATTTAACTGCGTCATGTGGATGTAATACTTGTTAATCGTGTGTTTGGTGGGAATATTAATCATTTTCACATCATGAACAGTTAATAATAATAATAATAATAATAATAATAATAATAATAATAATAATAATAATAATAATAATAATAATGAATTCAATTTATAACGCACTTTTCATTAATGGAAATCTCAAAGTGCTACAAGGTGCAACAGAATTAAATGTCAATAAAACAAATAATAAAACAATTAAAATCAACAACAGTATCAGCTATGATCAAAAGTAGAATCATGAGGAGTAGAGTATGCTCGGTTGAAAAGAAAGGTCTTCAAGCCGCTCTTAAAGTCAACCACAGACTGTGGGGCTTCAGTTTCTCTGAATCACCTGTAAGTGTCGCCAAAGGAACAAGAACCACAGAAACGTGCGTACGCCTGCTCGGGAGCTTGCGTGGATATGTACCTGGATGCGCATATATTCACGTTCAGTTCAGTTTTGATACATACGGGGTTTTGCGTGGAAAGTGACGTGCGCAATGTTTTTGTGCGCACGCACGGTTGATACATGAGGCCCCTGGTCACTCTAGCTGGAGGAGACATTCTAAAGGGGCGCTGTGACACCTTCTATGGTCACTGGCGCAACCCACTGACCAATGAGAGTCTGAGGAAGAAGTTCAGAAACAATGCAGGCGTGGTGCTTCCACCAGAGAAGGTTGAACGTCTGATTGAAGCAGTGGACGAGCTGGACACACTGGACGACTGCAGCGCTCTTCTCTCACAACTTCAATGAACAAACACAAAAAGTTACCATGGACAAAGCAACAAACATCATTGTAAATACAGGATTCAAGTCAAAATGATCTTATTGCTGAATAATCAGTCTGTGTTTCATGTTCATGATGTTTTACAAACGTAGCAGATGAAACATTTTCTGTATTTCTACATGTTCTGATGTATAAAATAGTTATATTTGTCATTAGTTTACAGTATTCAAGCAAGTAAAATGTAAAAAAACAAACAAGAACTGTTGGCTGTAATATTTTAAATTGTGTATTTGTGGTGGGTGAATGAGAGCAAAAACTGTACAAATATATTTTTATGCTGTGTGAGGGTGTGAGTGATAATATAGCAAAAGGTTTTATAGAATCTAAACAGAAAAGTGCTGCATGAATTATCTATTCATCTATTTATTCTAACATTTTGCTACTTTAAACTATGCTGTGGTTTTTCACAAGGAACATATTCTCATGTATAAAAACAAATTATTTTTAATTGTAACAAAAAGATCAATAAAATCACAGTCATCAAAAAATGGTTGCTATGTGTAGTTTTTATTGTTATTTTATTCAATCAATCATCCTTTCCCCATCCCTTTGAGATCCTTTTAAATTCTTGTTATTTCTTTAATTTAACTAAAAAACTCAAGTTTGAGGCCTCCTGAAGGAAAATAGAAATCCTTCTAGAGTTCCTAACCATCTACAATGTAGTTTGTTTGTTTTTTACATTAGATAAGTTCTTCCTTACTGATTTTATTGTTGTCTGAATCAGACTGACCAAAACATGTTTCTTTTTACCCTCCTCAAATAATCAGCATGGCAGGACGGTTATGCAGTTGATGGAGCTTTAAAGGAGACCACATATTGGTTTTATAAATTTTTATGGTATGTCTGTGGGCTATCCAGACCATGTTCATTCAATTTAATGCACAAAATAATTCTTAGATAATAAAATATCCCCTTTTTAGTTCTGCCTTTTCTCATTTCCGTTCTGAACAGGCTGTTTATGATAATGAGCTCTGAAGGCCACGCCCTTCAAAAATCTGTTTACATTAACTCCGCCCTCTGTAACAGCCAGTTTCTCTAATCTGTTGTTTTAAAATTAGCTCTTTTTTTATTACTCATTTGACTTACTGTTAGTGCTAGCTTAAGATAAATTACCGAAAGCCGTCTGCGCGCGCCGCCATTAGCTTCTCCCTTGGGCATTAGCCCACCGGAATCTGAGGCTAATGATAGTTCTTCCTCCTCTGCCTTGTTAGCTCCGCTCGTTGCATGCGGCGCTTTGGGAGCGATCGCTGCTCCAGTCCAGACACATACACAAAGTTCACAGAGTGTTTCCAGTTAATTTATCGGTATGAGGCAACCTCTGACCGGACCCACAGTCCTCAAAAGCCAGCAGTTCCCAGCAGCTCCCGCCCGCAGATGGTCCCTTCGCCGGCGGTCTGCTCGTTTTACGTCTGCCGGCTGCTCGTTGGGAGCGATCGCTAATACGCTAAAAATTGAACTAAAACGTAAAAATAACAATTATACTTTATTTATAAAGCCATTTAAAACAACCACAGCTGCAACAAAGTGCTGTACACATGAAATTAAGAACATTTAAACAAAAGATGAGATGAAATCAGGAAAAACAACCGTCACGTCTTTTATACTGAAGTGGGTTGAGCCTAACCAGGGGTTGCTAGGTGAGGGGCTGGACTCAGGTTTGGGGTGGGTTGTGGCTGCGTCTTGTGACGTCACAAACCGCAGGATTTGAAAACGAGAAATTTATATCCCTGAAAAATAAATCTACTCAGAGTAAATATACCACTTGGTGCATTTCTTTGGCCCTAGGACTGTTTTTTAAAGAAGTAAATACCCAAACTATAGTAAAAAAATCATTAAAAAGTGAATTTTGCATCTGTGGTCCCCTTTAAATACTGTATTTTAAAGTAGTTCCAAAATAAGACACACAATTCACTGGTGAAGATTCTCAGTTGTCCAGGACATGATAAAATCAAAAAAAGGTGTTCAATACAAGATCAACTGGACTTTATTTGTTACAGAAAACGTTTCGACCTCTATCCAGAGGGCTTTATCAATTCTATGAGCAGAATGTGTGCCAGAGGAGTTATAACAGTCTTAAGATAATTTCAGAATGATTTTCAACAAACACAACATCCCAGTACATTTCAAACCCAGCAGGACTCTCAGACAGAGTCTGGTGCACCCTAAGGACAAACCCCCCCACACACAAACAGAGTGGTGTAGTGCAGAGGTGGGTAGAGTATTCAAAATTTTTACTCAAGTAAAAGTATTGTTACTTGAACCAAATATTACTCAAGTAAAAGTAGTGAGTAGGCATCCAAAAATTTACTTGAGTAAAAGTAAAAAAGTACTTTGATTATAACCTACTCAAGTAGTGAGTAACTGCGGAGTACCATCTCGTGTCATTAAATTATAACATGCAAATGTATTTACAAGGAAACATAACTTTTAATGAGACTGAATATACATTGTTATAAATAAAAACACAAAGGCAAAAGGATTTAGAAATAAACCACTTATCTTTTACATTGTTATAAATAAAAATAAATAAAAAACACAAAGGTAACTGTATCCAAAATAATTCAGCTAAATACTGTATTAATAAACTTTCTGCAAAACTTTGTTTCTACCAGTTGGAACTCATTTTCTTACATTTTGACATCCTATAAACAGAACTAACTGTTTAAGTATAAACTGAAACACAGTCCTACACATCAGGCAAAGGACTGTGTATTCCTGAACTTAATCAGTAGAACAACTGACAGCATAAACTCAATGAAACATTATTCAATAATGTGACTGTTAAGCTTTAAGAGTACCGTAGCTGGCCCTCAAGGTTTTTGCAGTGAAGCTGTGATCTCTTAGCAGTTAAAAGGAGTCCTGCATGAATAAAGAGTCTCTCACAAGCTGCAGGTGCTGGAAGACTTGTGTTGACTTTGAGTGACAACCGCTTGATTTGAGGAAAAGAGTGTAACAGAGCCATACCTCCAGTGGATGGACATGAAAGATACCTCTCCAACTCTCCTGGTTTTCTGGTCTTAATGGATCCAAAGAAGTCTTCTTCATCAGAGTGGCTGCTGTTTGTGCTGTTGTCATGTTAGTGTCCAAGTCATCCTTGATGTAGTTGAGACCTTTAAAAACATTTTTGCAAAGAATTACTACACTTATGCATTATTTATAGCATGTGTATGTAATGTTTTGTTATGTGCACACACACACACTGATGTTTTTATATTTACCAGATTTTAAGATCCCATCCAGCAGGGCATCGATGAGAGGTGCACACACTTTGCAAGATGATACAAGCTTCTTCCTTGTCTTGCAACGTAGTGTTGGCAGGAGGAAGCCCATGTGCACAGAAGATTCTCACACTCTTCATCGGTGGCTCATCAGAGGAGGAGGATTTTCGCTTCTTGTTGGAATCTACCAACTCAGTGTATTTCATCAAGCTGTTCGAGTGGATCCTCTGTTCACAAATAAATAAATAAATAAATAAAACAGAATAAGAATATATAATCCACACATCAAACATTTCAGATAAACCTATTACATTTTCAAAGACATGCCAAAGCATTGAGTTAATAATAATGATTTTAAAAAGCCCTAGTTTGTACTGTAATGTTCAAATATGAAACCAAAGCAGTTTGCCAGGGCAAAATGTTTTTAGTTTATTTTAGAGAGAGAAAAAGATACTTTCAAGCCCAAAACCGCAATCATAACTGGATAACAACAAATTCAAATATACTTTTTTTCCCTGAAAAGTTACAAGAAGAAGCCTTTTTAAATCAGGAACATCATGAACAGTATGTCCTGATGCTGCTCAATAATTCAGGTCAAACAAATCTAACAAGGATCAGGTCTTCTGAACGGATTCTTCTTTGTTGAAACATTTCATCTGAGGAGCTGCAAAAACAGTAAAAAAAAGTAGTTTAACCAGTTACTGCTGACTTCCAGAAACTAGCTACTACTCACATGTAAACAGAGGACATCTGCCCACTGTTGGGTTTGTGTTTGTGTGTATGTGAGAACTCACCTTGCAGTTGCTGAGTGTTGGAGATGGGAGTTCCTGGGTAACCAGCTGTTGCCAATCCGGTTAACGAGTCCAGCTGCTATTTAAGCCTTGGTGGAGGTTCCAGTCTTTGCTGAATCATTCAGTCACCTTGGGTACTGTGAGACAGCCATTTTAATGTTCTCCTTTGTGAACTTATGTTTAACCAGCTTATGTCTCCCTGTGTTTTCAAGACAAATCTGTGACTCACCTCTGGAACCCAAACTGGACAAGCTGCCTCCAAACTGGACTCCTTCTCTGAGAAAACTCTGTCCTCCAGCCTGACACTCCTCCACCAGCTGCCACCTGCAAGACACTACTTGGGACTCTTGGATAAATACAAGGAATTACTCACCTGATGGACACTCACCTCCTCCCTCTGGTCTGCCTCCTCCAAGTTCCTTCTGTAAGAGAGAGACTTAATTAAACACTAAAACTGCAATATTCCCCAAACATCATCATTAATCTTTTTCCCCCTTTCCTTCCAGGAACCCTGACTTCCTTTACCCCAGCACTGTAAATAAACTCACTTAACTGATTACCTGTGTCTGTGATCCTTCTCAGCCTTGGTCTGAATTTGAGTACGTTTTCAGTAATTGTTTACAACAGAATGATTCAGCCATAACATGAGTACTCACGACCAGACTGAGATGGATCAATTAAGAGAAGCTATTCTTTCCCAAGAACAACGACTAACTGCAACCCAAAACATGTTTCAACAGATTCAGAGCCAACAACAAACTATCTCAGAGAACTTGACTAAACTGGGTGGAATGGTCCACAAGCTGGGAGAGCAGAGATCTCCTCCTTCCCACACCGGAATTACCAACACTGCCTCTGCTGCACAATCCCCAGAGCCACCAACCCAATACTCTGTGCGTGAGCCCGAGATGAAACCCAGTCAACTATTTTCTGGTAAAACTGAACATTTTGGTGGGTTTATGCTACAATGTAATCTAGCCTTTAGCAGAGCTCCACGAACCTATTCCTCCGACTCGTCCCGCATATCCTACATAGTTTCCGCCCTACAAGGAGAGGCCTTAAGGTGGGCTGATGCTTACTTTGGTTCCATTTCTGTAAGTGACTGTACCTTTTCCACTTTTTACAACGACTTTCAGAGAGTTTTCGAGCGACCGCTGCACCAGGAGACAGCTTCCAAGAGGCTAATGGCGCTACGCCAGGGGAACCAATCTGCGGCGGACTTCGCTCTCCACTTCCGGATTGTGGCCAGACAGGCCGGATGGGAGGACCTCGCTCTACGGGGAGTATTCGTCAATGCCCTCAATGATCACATTAAGAATCAGTTGGCCCTTGTGAATGAACCTGACAACTTAAACGATCTAATTGATTTATCCATCCGCATTGACGATCGCCACAGAGAATATCGGGGATTGTTGGACTACAAATCCCAGGGTCCTTCCACTTCCGTGACTCCACTTCCGGATCCGGTAAGCCGCAGTCCAATATGTAATCCTGTGAATGAACCTGATTCATCAGAGCCTATGTTAATTGGACGTACCCGCCTCACCCCTGAGGAGAGACAGAAGCGTCTTTCAGCTAAAGAATGCTTATATTGTGGGAAGAAGGGGCACTTCATTGCTACATGTTCTCTTCGTTTAAAAGGCCATTCTCACCAGTAAAACAGGAGATACTGGTGGGCGCTTCAAACATTTCTCCTGAGAACCGTCTGACTCTTCAATCTGCAGTTTGTTACAATAACATTAATCTCCCCGTGCAGGCTTTAATTGATTCTGGAGCTGAACAGAATCTAGTCAGTGACTGTGTGGTGGAACAACTTTCTATCCCTCTGGACAGTTTACATCAACCCCTCTCTATGACAGCGCTCACCGGTCAGTCCATTTCCACTATTTCCCATAAGATCACCTCTTTAAAAATCATTGTATCTGGCAACCATCATGAACAGAGTGAATTTTTTGTTTTTCATTCAGAGACCCCTCAAGTTATATTAGGATTTCCCTGGCTCAGAAAACATAACCCTCAAATTGACTGGTCTCATAACCAGATAGTTTCATGGAGTCATTATTGTTCCTCCAACTGCCTTAAATCTGCAATCTCCTCCTCTCCTCCGCCTTGTTATGAAGATGAGGTGGTGGATTTGTCATCTATTCCAACCAGTTACCATGACCTGGCCCCGGTGTTCAGCAAATCCCGAGCTCTCTCATTACCTCCCCACAGGCCATATGACTGTTCCATAGATTTACTACCTGGTGCTCCCTTACCTTCCTGCCGTCTGTATAATCTGTCTGGTCCTGAGAAGCAAACTATGAGGGAATATATTGACGCATCTTTATCCTCAGGCATTATTCGTCCTTCGACGTCCCCAGTTGGAGCTGGGTTTTTCTTCGTCGCCAAGAAGGATAAAACGTTACGGCCTTGTATAGATTACAGAGAACTGAACCAGATCACCATTAAGAATAAATATCCTCTACCTCTTATCGAGTCCATTTACGAGCAACTCAGGGAGGCTTCTATTTTCACTAAGCTTGACCTCCGGAACGCTTATCACCTGGTTCGTATGAAAGAAGGGGACGAATGGAAGACTGCCTTCAGAACCCCTTTTGGACATTTTGAATATCTAGTGATGCCTTTTGGGTTGTCAAATGCTCCTGCTGTGTTTCAGGCCTTGGTCAACGATGTACTGAGGGATTTTTTGTCTCAGTTTGTCTTCGTTTACCTGGACGACATCCTGATCTTCTCCAAGGACCCTCAACAACACACACAACATGTTCGGGCTGTTCTCCAGCGGCTGCTTGAGAACCAACTCTTCGTCAAAGCTGAGAAGTGTGAGTTCAGTGTGCCCTCTGTTGCCTTTTTGGGATTTGTGTTTAAGAGTGGACAGGTCTGGACGGACTCGGAGAAGGTCAAGGCTGTGATGGACTGGCCCACTCCTCTGAACCGCAAACAACTCCAACGCTTCCTGGGCTTCGCCAACTTTTATCGCCGTTTCATCAGGAACTTCAGTCAAGTTGTGTGTCCATTAACCAAACTCACCTCTTCTCTCCGTATTTTCTCTTGGAACAGGGAGGCTGAAGAGGCCTTCATCAAACTCAAGGGACTTTTTTCCTCTGCCCCTGTTCTAACCCATCCTGACACCAGTTTGCAGTTCATTGTTGAGGTTGACGCCTCGGACACCGGCGTGGGTGCTGTTCTCTCGCAGAGGTCCCCTGTTGATGGCAAGGTCCACCCTTGTGCATTTTTTTCTCGCCGCCTTTCTCCTTCTGAGGCCAACTACGACGTGGGAAATCGGGAATTGTTGGCCATCAAATTGGCTCTCGAGGAATGGAGGCATTGGTTAGAGGGGTCCAACCTGCCTTTTATTGTTCTCACCGACCATAAGAACCTTTCTTATCTACGGAGTGCCAAACGACTGAACCCGAGACAGGCTAGGTGGTCCCTGTTTTTCACCAGGTTCAATTTTTCTATCACTTATCGCCCTGGGTCCAAGAATGTTAAGCCTGATGCCCTGTCCAGACAATTCTCGTCTACAGATTCCGCCGAGACCACTGAGGCCATTCTCCCTCGCACCTGTGTTGTTGGTGCCACCTCCTGGGGGATCGAGAGGGACATCATTCAAGCTCAACAGACTGAACCTGATCCTGGTACTGGTCCACCTAATCGTTTGTTTGTTCCCGTGTCTGTGGTCAGCCAGGTCCTGCAATGGGTTCACTGTTCGAAGTTCTCCTGCCATCCTGGTGTCAATCGCATGACTTCCTTCACCAAACGGCACTTCTGGTGGCCTACCCTTCCCCGTGATGTCAAGCGTTTTGTCGCTGCATGTGCCGTTTGTGCTCGAAATAAAAGCACCCATCAACCTCCTGCGGGTTTCCTCAGGCCCCTTGCTGTTCCTGGTCGTCCTTGGTCCCACATTGCTCTGGACTTCGTGACGGGTTTACCCCCTTCTGAAGGTAACACCGTCATCCTTACCATTGTTGACAGATTCTCTAAAGCTGCACATTTTGTTCCATTAACTAAACTCCCCTCTGCTCTGGAGACCGCTCACCTCATGGTCCAGCATGTCTTTCGACTTCACGGCATTCCTTGTGACATCGTCTCGGATCGTGGTCCCCAATTTGTGTCTCAAGTTTGGAAGGCTTTCTGTCAAGCCCTTGGTGCCTCGGTGAGCTTGTCTTCTGGTTATCATCCCCAAACCAACGGTCAGTCTGAAAGATGCAACCAAGAACTTGAGTCCTCTATTCGCTGTGTCATTGACAATAACCCTGCTGATTGGTCCTCTCTTCTCCCCTGGGTTGAGTATGCCCATAATACTCACACGTCCTCGGCTACGGGCCTCTCTCCTTTTGAAGCATCTCTGGGTTACCTGCCTCCACTGTTTCCCCACCAGGAGGTTGACGTGTCTGTCCCCTCTGTCCAGTACCACCTACGACGTTGCAGACGCATCTGGAGGCAGACCAAGGAGGCTCTTCTTCGGTCCCGTGAACAAACCAGGAGGTGGGCTGATCGTCGCCGTATTCCGGCTCCTCTGTACGCTGTGGGACAGAAGGTATGGCTCTCCACTCAGAACATCTCCCTCAAGGACACCTCCAGAAAACTGGGACCTCGGTTTATTGGACCTTTTCCTGTTGTCAAAATTGTTAACCCCTCTGCTGTTAAACTTCGGCTCCCTCGCTCTATGCGTGTTCATCCCACCTTCCACGTGTCCCAACTCAAGCCCTATGTGGAGGATCCTTTGAATCCTTCCGACCTCGATCGTCCACCCCCTCGTGTGGTTGATGATCAGACTGTGTTCACCGTTCGTCGACTCCTGGATGTTCGGAGACGGGGTCGTGGACATCAGTTTTTGGTTGATTGGGAGGGTTACGGCCCCGAGGAGAGATCTTGGATTCCCAGGTCCTTCATCTTGGATCCTGGTCTCATCACTGACTTTTTTGTGAGACATCCTGACAAGCGCCTTTGATCGCCTGGAGGCGATGTTTGAGGGGGGGGTACTGTTGGGTTTGTGTTTGTGTGTATGTGAGAACTCACCTTGCAGTTGCTGAGTGTTGGAGATGGGAGTTCCTGGGTAACCAGCTGTTGCCAATCCGGTTAACGAGTCCAGCTGCTATTTAAGCCTTGGTGGAGGTTCCAGTCTTTGCTGAATCATTCAGTCACCTTGGGTACTGTGAGACAGCCATTTTAATGTTCTCCTTTGTGAACTTATGTTTAACCAGCTTATGTCTCCCTGTGTTTTCAAGACAAATCTGTGACTCACCTCTGGAACCCAAACTGGACAAGCTGCCTCCAAACTGGACTCCTTCTCTGAGAAAACTCTGTCCTCCAGCCTGACCACCCCCCCAGACCTGTGACAGCTCAGCCTCTGCGCTGAATGAACTGAATGAGTTCTTTGCTCGGTTCGAGGCAAGTAACGGCACACCAGCACATAAACTCCCCCCCTCTCCTGATGGCCAGGTGCTGACGCTGTCCTCAGACAGCGTAAGGCGATCATTCATCAAGATTAACGCCCGGAAGGCCTCTGGTCCTGACAACATACCTGGTCGTGTGCTGAAGGACTGTGCAGGGGAACTCGCAGCGGTCTTCACGGACATCTTTAACATCTCACTGAGCCAGGCCATCGTCCCCACCTGTTTCAAAGCCACCACCATCATCCCTGTCCCAAAGAAGGCAACGCCCGCATGCCTCAATGACTATCGCCCAGTAGCACTCACCCCCATCCTGATGAAGTGCTTTGAACGGCTAGTCATGAAAAGCATCACATCTGTCCTCCCTGACTCCCTGGATCCCTTCCAATTTGCATACCGACCTAATCGCTCAACCGACGATGCCATCTCCTCTGCCCTTCACACAGCTCTCACACATCTGGACACGAAGGACTCCTATGTTAGAATGTTGTTCATCGACTTCAGCTCGGCATTTAACACCATCATCCCCCAACAGCTCATCCTTAAACTGGACAGTCTGGGGCTGAACACCTCAATGTGTAACTGGCTGCTAGACTTCCTGACCGGGAGACCACAGACAGTACGGATCGGGAGTAACACATCTAGCACCATCACATTGAACACAGGGGCCCCACAAGGATGTGTGCTGAGCCCCCTTCTATTCACCCTGCTAACACACGACTGCACACCATCGTACAGCTCCAACCACTTCATCAAGTTTGCGGACGACACAACAGTGGTAGGTCTCATCAGCAACAACGATGAGACGGACTACAGGAACGAGGTGAGCCGCCTGGCCTTGTGGTGCGGACACAACAATCTCACTCTCAACGTGGAGAAGACAAAGGAGATTGTTGTGGACTTCAGGAAGAGGGATGCCCAACATCCTCCTCTGACCATCAACAGCACCGCAGTGGAGAGAGTGGACAGCACCAAGTTCCTGGGAGTGCACGTCTCAAAGGACCTGTCCTGGAGCAGGAACACTGCAGCACTGGCAAAGAAGGCTCACCAGCGTCTCTACTTTCTCCGCAAGCTGAAAAGGGCTGGAGCTTCAACCCCCATCATGAGCACCTTCTACAGAGGTGCCATAGAAAGTGTCCTGACCAGCTGCATCACTGTGTGGTTTGGTGCATGTACTGCATCCTGCCGCAAGAGCCTCCAGCGCATTGTGAGAGCAGCTGAGAAGATCGTGGGCACCTCCTTGCCCTCACTGCAGGACTTACACAGCAAACGCCTCACTCGGAAAGCCCACCGCATGGCAGGTGATCCCACACACCCACTACACAGCTGCTTCAGACTGCTGCCATCAGGGAGGAGACTGAGGAGTCTCCAGGCTCGAACCAGCAGACTGAGAGACAGCTCTGTTCATCAGGCAGTCAGAATGCTAAACACTCTGCCTGCTCTGCCTCCCCTCCCATTTGAACTGCCTTAACACTAAAACTTTCTCACATATTATCACTCAACACAAAGTTTTTAACACTAGACTCTGTGTCATCAAACGGGTTAATCACTAAACTCTCGGTCATGTGCTCATACAGTTTGCACTACTTCTCATACTTGCACTAATGTCTGTATTACATCACTGCCTATAATCATAATACTGTTTACATTCTCTGTTTACATTTATTAATACTGTTTACTTTTATTACTACTGCTTACATGTAATTACTACTGTTTACATTTATTTACACTACTCTAATATCTACACCACTGCTGGTACATATACAGTGTGCTCTGAACGGTCTTATTTAGGGATGCCCAATGTGCCTTACTGCATATGCCACTTTTTGCCTCTACAACAACATCAACTACTACCTCATACATATACTGTGTACATTGACTCATACGCTGCTTTGCCACTTTGCAAATGTCAATGCTAGAAACCTTTAGTTTATTTTAGTTATACTTTTTATACTCTTTTTTTATACTAGTATGCAAAAACTCAGGACAATATTATGTTCATTAAATGTTTAATGTTTTAGTTTTAGAGTTGGTGTAAATTTTCATACTCTTATACCACTATGCAAAAAACTCAGGACAGTGTTAGGTTTACTATTTTATGCTTATGTCTATTATTATATGTTTCAGTGTTTCAATGTTTAGATGTTTACTGTTGCACCGAGGGACTGAGAGAAACGCAATTTCGGTCCTGTGTATGTCCTGCACTGTACATATTGCAGATCTGACAATAAAGTTGACTTTGACTTTGACTTTGACACTCCTCCACCAGCTGCCACCTGCAAGACACTACTTGGGACTCTTGGATAAATACAAGGAATTACTCACCTGATGGACACTCACCTCCTCCCTCTGGTCTGCCTCCTCCAAGTTCCTTCTGTAAGAGAGAGACTTAATTAAACACTAAAACTGCAATATTCCCCAAACATCATCATTAATCTTTTTCCCCCTTTCCTTCCAGGAACCCTGACTTCCTTTACCCCAGCACTGTAAATAAACTCACTTAACTGATTACCTGTGTCTGTGATCCTTCTCAGCCTTGGTCTGAATTTGAGTACGTTTTCAGTAATTGTTTACAACACCCACTGATGGCTGCTTGCTATTCAACAGGAGCTGAGTGGCTCTTCACATTCTCAAGGTACAAACAATGGGGAGACCAGTCCTTTATTGTTGCCGGCCCAAAAGCCTGGAACAGCCTCCCCCTTGAGCTGCCTGCGTGCCACCTCTGATCTGACTCTGTTCAAAACCAGACTGAAGACTCACTTGTTCAAAAAAGCTTTCAGTGTGTAACTTTTATTACTTTGGTATTTTAGTATGTAGCATTTTTATTTCCATTGCCTCATTTTATTGCTGTTGCTTTTATTTTATTTTCACTGATTTATTGTACCGGTTTTTATATTTTCTGTCCTGTTAAGCACCTTGGTCAATACAAGGCATTGTAGGAAGGTGCTATACAAATAAAGTTATTTAGTGCGAATAGCTATCTTCTGGCTGAATATCAATGAACAGATTGTTCCAGTGTCTGGATGCTTAAAACCCGATCCATTTTGGAATGTAAGATTTTGCTTTGGCTATTTGATGTAACTGATAAAAACTGGTTTTGAATTGAATTGAGAAAGCTCCTCGGATGAAGAGCAAAACGTCTTCTGTTACAAATTAAGTCCAGTTGTTTCTGTATTGAACATTTTTTTAGATAAATAGTATAATACTGTGACGTTTTATGAATTTTGGTTTGTTTCCTACTAGTCCTGTATGAATCAATTGTAATAATAATAATCATTTTATTTAAAAGCGCCTTTCAGGACACCCAAGGACACTTAACAAATTGTGTTCCACTAAGACACTTATTGGAGGTTTGTGACTTTAAAAATCTGAGGGGACTGTTAGCATGTGTAGCTACATCTTCCACCAGCCGTCCCATTATTTAGCAAACCGTTTGTTTTTAGCTACATTAGCATTTTGCTCATGTGTGCTCACAGAGTGTGAACACGTTTTTAGCAACACACCACGTAACATTCAATAGTCACATCATACACAGTTTTAAAGTTATGCATGCTGTTGTAATAGAGCTGACATCATTACACACACAAAAAGAAAAAAATAAAGGTAAACTTACCGCAACGTGTTTTCTCAAATTTGACGTCGAGTTCATGTAGGCTGAAACATCTACAAGTTTTGGCAGACACAGCTGACAGCGCATGATGTAACTGTTCTTTTTAGACGACTGAAAGGTGAACATAGATCGTATGTGAGGCCAGAGGTGCTCTGAATTCGCTTCGCCAGCTTCTGTCGCCATTCTTTCAGGAACCGTCCGAACGTCTTTCTCTCAAACCGCTTTCATCTCAAACCGAGTCCAGAATCTCAACGTCACTGGCCTGCGCCGGCTGCGTGGAGAGTTTGTTGTGGTCACGTGACTGGTTGGCTTCACTTGATTGGTTACATGTCAGGTGACAATAAGTAACGCAATAAATTTGCCGCAAATGTTTTTATATATTTTAAACAAAAAGTAACGGTAGCGATCGGCAGAAAGCCCATAGTAACGGAGTAAAAGTTGCGGTTTCCTCCCCTAAAATTTACTCAAGTAAAAGTATAAGTCTTTCACATTTAAACTACTCTCACAAGTACAATTTTCTCAAAAAGTTACTTAAGTAAATGTAACGGAGTAAATGTAACGCGTTCCTACCCACCTCTGGTGTAGTGTACGCAGTCCAGCGCAGCGAGGACTGTCCAGACCTCTACATTGGAGAAACTAAACAGCCGATTCACAGAAGAATGTCCCAACACAGGAGAGCCACCTCCTCTGGACAAAACTCAGCTGTTCACCTCCATCTCACGGACAAGGGACACTCATTAGAGGACCAGAATGTGCTAATTTTGGACCTGGAGTGCAGGTGGTTTGAGAGGGGTGTGAAGGAAGCTGTTCATATCAAGAAAGAACGGCCCTCGCTTAATAGAGGAGGAGGACTGAGATTTCAACTTTCCAAGACTTATAACGCAGTTTTGGGGCTGATTCCCAGACGTTTTACACCAGATGGGAGCAGAGGTGTCTTGTCTGGGAATTAGACTAGCAAAGTTTGTTGAGAAGCCTCTGCTGTTGGTTTGTGATGTGTGATTTGTCAATTTACATACAGTTGTGTGTCTTCTGTCAGAGACCTCAAGAAACCCCTACTGCTAAGGTGTGATTTGTCAATTTACATGTATGTGTTACCTCAGCTTGCAATTTAGATAGGTTGGTGCATGTCTCTTAAGACTTTTATAACTCCACTGGCACACAGTCTGCTCATAGAATTGATAAAGCCCTCTGGATAGAGGTCTAAACATTTTCTGTAACAAATAAAGTCCAGTTGATCTTGTATTGAACGCCTTTTTTGATGACACAAAATTATACTTTTATGTAAAATCTTTGTTGTTTTATGCTAATTTCAACAGAAAAAAGTTTTCCTCATTTAGTACAAACAGGATCTAATGACATTTTTGTCCAGTTTAATGGTTGGTTGTGAATTATATAGAAAACTAAAATGCTCCACAGAGAAACCCTACTACACTGAAGCAGCCCCCACCCCATACCTTATATTGTAATTGAATATCTCTTTACTCTTTAATGACCATAGTCTCCTCAGTAGAAACTTCTTCTGCTGCTCTGTAGCACAAAGTTCATGAGGTGGATCCAGGTCACTAGACTAGTCACACCCACATATTTGCATAATGATGCTTGGTTTGTGTCTCCATTATAGCTTGTCGATACAGTAGCTCCAAATATAACTTCCTGGTTTTGTTGCGTCAAGAATAGGACAAGTCTGTATCAAGTCTGAATTTTATTTAATTAAATTTATGATTTATTGACAGAAAATATTATCCTGAACACTTGGGTACTATTTTAACCAGATCCTTTTTGTAGATTCGTCCTCCTGATAGTGAAATACTCTGAATATTCACTTTAGCTCATGTTTTTTGGAAGAGCTTAAGAAATTAATATTTTATGTTTTTCTTTGTTTCATTTTTGTTGGATGTTTACTTTTTCATTATTGGTATTTATTTAGTGTCTGATACTAAATATGAAAATCAGCTAAATGTTAAATCTGGTGCAGTTCATCAAACATTTTTACATGTATGTCATAATTTTACACTGTCCTAATTACAGTAAATTAAATGATATTGAGATTGAAATTTATTCCAGTTTTTAAAAAAACATCAAGCAATCTACAGTAAACTTGCTCTGATTTTTTTTAATTAATCAGAGCTTATTTCTGAAATATAAAGTTGTCAAGATTTGCCAATAAACATTTTATTAAAGACACTAATAAACAAAAGCGAAATTATTACTTTTTTGTTTTCTGATTACATGTCAAACAGGGAGTTTATATTAAATCTGTCAAAAGGAGTACATGCATATTTCTCCAAAACAGCCCAACAGACCAGTTTCGGGCCTCATGTACAAAGACTTGCGTGGATTTCTTACTGAAAAGTGCCGCACGGTCAAATCCAGAAATCTGCGTACGCACAAAAAAATCCAGATGTATCAAACTGTGCATACGCCGGTATCCACGCACATTGCTTTTGTACATCACAATCAACGTGGAATTGAGCGCACATGAGAGAGTGGCCGACTCCGCCTTTGACACGCCTCCATATAAATATGCAAATTCATTTAAATATGCCCTGCACGTTAGGAATGTCATCTTTGCTCTATTGCAAATCATGTCGAAACGTGGAAAAAAGAGTAACTTCACGGACTGTGAACTGGAGACACTTCTAAGTGACGTAGAGAGGCACAGAAGAAGGTTTTGTTTGGCATGCTCAGCGCACAACAAACCGTTCACTTTTAAATGAGATGTTGACCCAGCTATTTTAACATGCCTATGGCGCTACCTGGCGCACGTTCGTCCATTTCTCTCCTCCAATAAGCTTCGCACCTCTCCATTCTCACAATGGACGCTGCAGCCAATGGCGAGACACCTCACAATGGAACGAGCCAATCACCCCCGTCCCAGCTCACAATGGACCGAGCCAATCACCGTCACGAGCCTATCCGCACGCCCCTTGCGCCAAAGCTGGGGAACAATAGTCTGTTTAGGGGGGGGAAGAAAGGAGGGAAGGGGGAAGAAGAAAGGGGGGAAGAAAGAGGAAAGTCGTGGGTTCGATTCCAGCAGTCGCCATGTCATTTTTTTGGAAAAAATTTCCCACAATTAATGTTTAAGTGTTATGAAGTAACATTTGGTTACTGGTTCAAATCTTTCCTCTCCAATAGGCTGGAATGTGTTAGTCTTGGCAACGCCACGTCCCAGACAGTTTGTGTCTCCTGTGGTGTCCCTCAGGGGTCGGTTCTGGGGCCCCTGCTGTTTTCCCTTTACATGCTGCCTTTAGGTCAAATTATTAATCAGTTCAACATTTCTTTTCACTGTTATGCCGACGATACACAGCTTTACATCAGGACTGGAGCATCCTCATCTTCCACCTTGTCATCTCCATCTTCACTCACTGCCCTCTCTGCCTGCCTGGAGGCAATTAGGGCATGGATGAATCAGAACTTTCTTCAATTAAACTGCTCCAAGACTGAGGCCATACTGATTGGCACCCCTCACCAGGTACAAACATCTCCTATAACAAGACTTTCCTTTTCTGGACAAGACATCCCCCTCTCCACCTCTGTTACTAATCTTGGAATAAAAATGGACTCCAATCTTACATTTGAAAATCACATTAAGCATCTGTTTAAAACTTGCTTCTTCCATCTTCGAAACATCTCCAGACTTCGCCCATCCCTAACTTTTTCCGATGCTGAGAAGCTCGTCCATGCTTTTGTCTCCTCCAGGCTCGACTACTGCAACTCCCTGTTTATTGGAATCCCTGGCAAAAACCTTCAGAAACTTCAATATATTCAAAACAGTGCAGCAAGGATCTTGTTGAGAGTTCGTAAATTTGAACATATTACGCCAATTCTCCATAACCTTCATTGGCTTCCTGTTGCCTACAGAATTCAGTACAAAACTGCTCTCATTACACATCAATGCTTACACGGAACTTCACCAGATTATCTGAAGGATATTCTCATTCCATACTCATCCACCCGTTCGCTGCGGTCACAGAACAGCAATCTCCTTCACATTCCGAGAACCAAATTAAGGACCATGGGAGACCGGGCTTTCAGTGTGGCTGCCCCCCGCCTGTGGAACTCTCTTCCTGACTGTCTAAGAGCCCCACAGTCTGTGGTTGACTTTAAGAGCGACTTGAAGACCTTTCTTTTCGACCGAGCATACTCTACCTCCTCATGATTCTACTTTTGATCTTAGCTGATATTGTTATTGATTTTAAATGTTTTATTATTTGTTTTATTGTCTGTTTTATTGTCATTTAATTCTGTTGCTCCTTGTAGCACTTTGAGATTTTCATTAATGAAAAGTGCGTTATAAATTGAATTCATTATTATTATTATTATTATTATTTGGTTTTTTGTATCTTGAAAAAATTTTAAATGCTTTTTTTGTACAAATAGTGTACCATAGTACCCCGGTACTCTAATTTAAAACACAACACTTTTTATTTGTCATAAAAGGCTTTCTTTTTAAAACTTTATTGATAAATTGCTTAATTAATTAAGCTTTTTCATTCTACTAATATATTCATATTAATGTGTTAAATTATACTGTATATTATATACTTGATACAGTATATTTTAATGTCCTTAATCATACCCAGTGCTTTTTTTAATTTTCACTGCAAAACAATGACTGAAACTAAAATATTCTTTTACAGTGTCTTTCCTAAAGTACTTTTTGAGTGAAGTGAATGATGTGTTGTTTCTAGTGTATGCTTAAAATTATTACCAATAATTCAGAATTAGCAGCAGCTAATATTTACTCACAGTAAAAGACCGGAGACCTTATCGGTTTCAAAGAACCAAATATTTATTCATCAACAATTAAGATAGTGAATTAAACATTTTTAGTTAGTCCAAAAACATTGTAGCATTTAGTTGCAACACCTTTCCACTGAAGTCTCCCATTTATTTTTCTTAAACCAAGAAATTTGTGGTTTGCTGAAGGAATTAAATCCTTTTATTTTATGGTTTGTAGAATTATTTGGTGTACATAATGACAATAAGAATAAATATCTGTATTATCAACCCAAAACAAAATAAATAACACTCTGTGAACTAAATAAAAACTATATACAATGAAACAGTTTGTGAAGTTATTTAAAATAAAGAAAATGTTTATGTTTTCTTTTTAATTTGTTCCAGCCACTGCTCTTTAGTGAGACTTTCATTAGAGGGACAGTGCATTTGCCCTCTATATTGGCTGTGTCCTGTTTCAGCAATTCTGAACTGCCCGCATTTTTTGCACGTGTTGTGCAAAACTCTGCGTGTCAGTTTTCGGGGTGCTCGCTGAGGATGGTTGGATGTTGCT
>JBBPBX010006879.1:0-51967 GCA_038048925.1 Garcialebias charrua
AGAGAGGAGAGGAGAGAGGAGAAGATGAGGAGAGAGGAGAAGAGGAGAGAGGAGAGGAGAAGAGAGAGGAGAAGAGAGGAGAGAGGAGAAGAGAGGAGAGGAGAAGAGAGAGGGGAGAAGAGAGAGGGGAGAAGAGAGAGGAGAGGAGAAGAGAGAAGAGAGGAGAGGAGAAGAGAGAGGGGAGAAGAGAGAGGGGAGAAGAGAGAGGAGAGGAGAAGAGAGGAGAGGAGAAGAGAGGAGAGAGGAGAAGAGAGAGGAGGAGAGAGGAGAAGAGAAGAGAGGAGAGAGGAGAAGAGAGAGGAGAAGAGAGGAGAGAGGAGAGAGGAGAAGAGAGGAGAGGAGAAGAGAGAGGGGAGAAGAGAGAGGGGAGAAGAGAGAGGAGAGGAGAAGAGAGGAGAAGAGAAGAGAGAGGGGAGAAGAGAGAGGGGAGAAGAGGAGAGGAGGAATCAGGCCCAACTCGTTCACCATCACCTAGTTTTAGCAAGGAACAGTCAAGTAGTCATCCAACTGAATTAGTGAAAGAACGGTCTAGAAGTCAGTCAAGGTCGAGCTCAAAAGGAAGTCTGTCTCCATCTCCTCTAAAGAGCCGACAGCTATCCCGTTCTAAGTCTCGCTCTGTGTCCCCTAAATCCACAAAAAAATCCCCAATTTCTTCCCGTAAGTCTCCAAAGAAATTAATACGCCGATCCCCATCAGCCTCTCCTTCTGTTACTCCGAAAAAGAAGGTGTTAAGATCTCCAATGAAGTCCAAGTCTCCTAAACGGCAGAGAAACTCGTCCGTTTCCCCAAAGCGACACAGGAGTTCTCTCTCTCCCAAAAGAAAGGTATCACGGTCTCCTAAACGTGGTGGGCGAAGGTCCCCCTCCTTATCTCGATCTCCAAGAAGAAGATGGAAATCCAAGTCACGTTCTCGTGAAGGTACAAGGTACTCAAGGACCCGGTCACCTCGGCGAAGTGGTGTAGGTAGGCGTTCATTGTCACGTTCTATCACTCGACCCCGCCGCTCCCATTCAAGATCTAGACGCCTTGTTGGTCGATCCAGATCAAGGTCAGTAGGAAGGCATGCAGGAGGCAAGCGCTTATCCCGGAGCAGATCCTTATCTCGACGCAGGAGGTCACCTCTCCCAAGATCTCACCGCTCACGGTCTCGATCAGTTCGCAGGAGCAGGCGAACCCGTTCGCGGTCCATTGGTTTACCCAAGCGCACTCGTCGATCCAGATCCAGGAGTCCTCGCAAACGGAGCAGATCCAGGACCCCTCCTCCTCGCCGAAAGTCTAAAACTCGTTCACCGGTCAGAAGACGTTCTAGATCCCCTGCAAGGAGAAATCGTTCTCCGCCGAGGTCTAGCAAACGCTCCAAGTCTCGCTCGTTGTCTCGGAGGCGCCGTTCACCACAACATAGCAAAAGGAGGTCCAAATCTCCGAAGAAGAGTGGGAGGAGGTCAAAGTCTAAATCTCTCTCTCCTCCTCTCAACAAGTCCAGGTCTGAATCAAGCGATGGAAGGTCTGAAAGCTCATCTTCAGCTAGATCTGTAACTTGCACTCCAGTCAAAACGAAGAAGTCTCCCTCTCCCGCTCCTTCTCCCGCTCACTCTCCTGCTCCTTCTCCTTCTCCCGCTCACTCTCCTGCTCACTCTTCTGCTCCTTCTCCCGCTCCTTCTCCCGCTCCTTCTCCCGCTCCTTCTCCCGCTCCTTCTCCCGCTCACTCTCCCGCTCCCTCTCCTACTATTGAGGAACCATCAGGAGCAAAGATAGTTGAAGAAAATGGGGGACACTCGATTGAAGCAGGTAAAACCATTTTTTCCATTTTACATGTTAGAGCATAACGAGATAACTGATGCAATTCATAATTTAAGCTTGTTTTTTTTTTTTTTGTCTCTGATTGTCCAGCTGATGATCTGAAACCAATTCTTTCAACAACTGAATCCGATTCCCAAGGTGGAAATTCAACGGATAAATTGCAAGATAAGTTGCAGGGTCAGCTTGTTCATTATAAGGACTGGTATTGTCCCGGTTCCAGATCTCCTTCCCATGAGCCAGCCTCTGGTTCAGATGGTTCAGAAGGGTCAGATGAAGGTGAGGAATCTCCTGTCAAAGCAGTATCTAAAAGTCAGAAACCATCTTCAGGTTCAGCATCTCCAGAACTACCAATGAAGAAGCTGTCCAAGTCACGCTCACCTGTTGATCTTGGGAAACGTTCTGGTTCGACTTCCAAGTCTACAGCCAGAAAAAAGTTGTCGAGGTAAGTGTTGTTGTTTTGGTTGGTAAATAAATCTGGGGGATATTTATTTATTTGTGGTTTGTTAATTAAAGCTGTAAAGGGGAAAAAGCCATCAGAAAATCAGTGTCTTGACATTTTGCTCATCTTAGAACTTTCCTAACTGTGTGTATTTCATTCTCCCATACTCTTCTGTTCAGATCAAAGTCTCCAGTGAGGAAAAGAGTGTCTGTCTCTCCAGCAGATAGAAAGAAACGACGGTCCAAATCTCGAAGTCCTGCCCGAAAGCGGCGTTCACGATCACGTTCTGCCACACGTCGTAAGCGCTCACGCTCCAAATCACGAACCAGAAACAGGCGATCCAAATCCCGTTCTCCAGCTCGCAAGAGACGTTCCCGGTCGCCAAATGTCCGTGGAAGGAGGAGGTCAAAATCCACTGACAGGAATAAGAGATCCAAGAGCCGCTCCATGGGCCGGAGGAAAAGGTCCAGATCAGGAGATCGAAGCAGGAGATCACGTTCCCGTTCCTTAGATCGTAGACGCAGGTCGAGATCACGAGGTCGAGGGAGGCGGCCAGTATTTCGCAGTCGGTCATTTGACAGGCGAGACAGATGGAAAAGGGAACCAAGCCACTCTCCAGTTGTAATTCTTCGCAAGCAAAGACGTTCAGGGTCTCGAACTCGTCGCAGCCCAAGCAAAACGCCGCCTCGACTGACTGATCTAGGTGAAACATTTAAACGTTTGCAAAACTTAAGCTTGAATGTAATATGCACAAGTCCCTTTTTTTTTTTTTAACAATTCACTTTTTATTACTCTAGTCCTAATCCTTTTATCTCTTTATCTTGATTTTCCTTCCTTATTGTATCAATCTTCCCTATCTCTTCTTTGTCTTTGCTTTCTTCAGATAAGGACCAGTTGCTTGAAATAGCCAAGGCCAATGCTGCTGCCATGTGTGCTAAGGCAGGGGTTCCTATTCCTGAAAGTCTTCGACCAAAAGCCATCCTCCAGCTCCCTCTGCCCACTCCATCTCCTTCCTCCCTCTCATTACCTCTACCTTTACCTCTTCCAATGGGCATGGGGATGGGCATGGGGATGTCGAATATGCACAGCATGGGTCACCTTGGATTGTCCGGTATTCCAGGAATGCCCAGTATGTCAAACATCACCATGAGTGCTGCTGTGGCGAGTATGACAGCAGCCACCATGACGGCTGCCTTGAGCAACATGGGTGCCCTGGCGGCCATGCCACCCCTTGCCCCTCTTCCTACAATCACTAATAAGCCTCCCCCGAGCCTTGCCCCACCACCACCATCTGTAAACTTGGACCACATTGAAGAAGCAAAGAGGAAAGTCACTCAGCAGGCCAACATACACACCATCAAGGAACTTACAGAGGTAAATACGTGTGCATGTGTGATAAAACATGCTAAATTGACTGATGTTTGAGTGTTTTCTGTGACAAGAAGTCATTTTAGTTTTCACACTGTAGTTTGTATATCTTTGAACCTATTTAAGTAATCTTGATGCTAAAAACCAGCAGTTTCCCAACTTTTTAGCTCTGACCCTCAAATGACAATGGCAACGACTGTCCTCCAAATATTCTTGGTTGAACCTCACAAGCATTGCTAAAAAGTAAATAAATAGGGACATAATGACAACACGTACAGCTTAAAATTATATTTTACTGCCTTTTTGCATTAATGATTATTATTTGTCAAGTCAAGGTTCTTTATTGTCATTTTCATCATGTGATTGAACAAAATTGTGTACGCAGGATCCCAATTGTGTTAGTGTAACAATTATAGTGAAATACCGGTTATTTTTTATTGTGTTTGATTTCTGGAGAGTACAGGTAGTCCCCGACTTACGAGCGAGTTCCGTTACAACGAGGCGCTCGTAACACGGAAATCTCGTAATTTGGAACGGCCGCCACGTGTCTCGTAAGTCCGGAATTTCGCTCGTAAGTTGGAACGGTTTTGCTAGCGCGACGACGAATGCTCGTTTTTCATCGAAAAACTGCTTATGAGTGCATAAAAATGATTCGAAACGTGTGTCCACATGTTTAGCTAACGAAGTGTGGTGAAAAAACACAGAAAAACTCAGTATTTTTTGCGTTTTTTCCAAAAATTTGCCAGCTCGTAAGTCTGGATCCTCGTAAGTAAGAGCGCTCGTAAGTCGGGGACTACCTGTATTTCAGAATGCACAACTTGTTTGTGACCCTGAATGGAGTCACCACTGAACTATGTGACATTTATGCTGGTGAAGATTCTCAGTCGTCCAGGACATGATAAATCAAAAAAGGCGTTCAATACAGAACAACTGGTCTTTATTTGTAACAGAAGACATTTCGCTTCCCATCCGGGGAGCTTTATCAATTCAATGAGGAAAATTTCACATTTTCCTCATTGAATTGATAAAGCTCCCCGGATGGGAAGCGAAACGTCTTCTGTTACAAATAAAGACCAGTTGTTCTGTATTGAACGCCTTTTTTGATATATGACATTTACCGTAATGTTGTATGCATTGTTCTACGTCATGCTAAGAGTGCTTAGCATGAAGCACTTTATATACTGGTAGTAACAGTTCTTGTTAAGAAAATGTGAAATGAGTGAAAAATTGTTGCAGTAACACAATTTTTCACACCACCACAGAATGTGAGAAGTGGAAAATGGTTACAATCCAAATATTTAAGATCATTGTGATATACTGTTTTTTAAATTAACTGAATTTTTTTGTGTGTGGTTTTGTAGAAATGCAAGATGATTTCAAATAGCAAGGAGGAAATGGCTATCGCTAAACCCCATGTCTCAGATGATGAAAGCTAAAACAGCCAAGTCCTCAAGGTAAAATTTCTATCTTTTATGTTTCATTTCTATGACATACTAAAAAGGTAATTAAACTCTAAATAAAAGATGTTTGATCAACATGAATGTAAGAAAGTTATGTTCATTAAAATAGATCTGTTTGTGTTACCTTCATAAACTCTATACAGTGCATCGGGAAAATATTCACAACACTTCACTTATTCCAGATTTTGTTACAGCCTTATTCCAAACTGTATTAAATTAATCTTTTTCCTCAACATTCTACACATAACCCATAATGACAATGGGAAAAAAATTGAGATGTTTGCAAATTTATAAAAAATAGAAAACTAAGAAATCACATTTACAGTATTCACAGCCTGTGCTTAATACTTTGTTGATCCACCTTTGGCAGCAATTACAGCCTCAAGTCTTCTTGAATATGATGTCACCAGCTTAGCACACATATCTTTAGGCAGTTTTTCCCATTCTTCTTTGCAGTACTTCTCAAGCTCCATCAGGTTGGATGACCGACGTCTGTACACAGCTGTTTTCAGATACCTCCAGAGATGTTCAATCGGATTCAAGTCTGGACTCTGGCTTGGCTCTTCCAGGACCTTCACAGAGTGGTCCTGATGCCACTCCTTTGAGATCTTGGCCGTGCGCTTTGGGTTGTTGTCCTACTGAAAAATGAACCGTCTCCCCAGTCTGAGGTCAAGAACACTCCGGAGCAGGTTTTTAACCAGGATGTCTCTGCATTGCTGCATTCATCATTCCCTCTATTCTGACCAGTCTGCCAGTTCCTGCTGCTGAAAACATCCCCATAGCATTGTTATTTTATTTAATCTTTATTTATACAGGTAGTCTCATTGAGTCACGAGGACTCTTTTTCAAGAGAGACAGGTTTTAGACGACATATAGAGTACAGCATGATGCTGCCACCACCATGCTTCACTGTATGGATGGTATTGGCTTGGTGATGATTGGTTTTCTCCAAACGTGGCTCCTGTTATTCACACCAAAGAGTTCAATCTTTGTCTCGTCAGACCAGAGTTTTGTTTCTCATGGTCTGAGAGTCCTTCAGGTGCTTTTGTCAAACCCCAGACAGGCTGCCATGTGCCTTTTATTAAAGAGTGGTTTTTGTCTGACCACTCTTCCATATAGGCCTGATGGCTGGATTGCTGCAGAGATGGTTGTCCTTCTGGAAGGTTCTCCTCTCTCCACAGAGGAACGCTGGAGCTCTGACAAAGTGACCATCAGGTTCTTGATCACCTCCCTGACTAAGGCCGTTCTCTCCCGATTGCTCAGTTTAGACGGCCGGCCCGCTCTAGGAAGAGTCCGGGATGTTCCAAAGTTCTTTCATGTACGAATGATGAAGGCCACTGTTCTCACTGGGACCTTCAAAGCAGCATAGATTTTTCTGTGTCCTTCCACAGATTTGTGCCTCAACACAATCCGGTCTCGGAGGTCTGCAGACAGTTCCTTTGACTTCATGCACCGTCAACTGTTGGACCTTATACAGACAGGTGTGTGCCTTTCCAACTCAAGTTCAATCAACTGAATTTACACAGGTGGACTCCATTCAAGTTGTAGAAACATCTCAGGGTTGATCAGTGGAAACAGGATGCATCTGAGCTCAAATGAGAGATTCTTGGCAAAGGCTGTGACTATATATGTAAATGTGATTCCTTAGTTTTCTATTTTTAATAAATTTGCCAACATCTCAAAAATCTTTCTCCACATTGTCATAATGGGGTATTGTGTGCAGAATTTTGAGGAAATAGATTAATTTTTCATTCAACCTTTTATTTATACACATTAGTCTCATTGAGCCATGAGGACTCATTTACAAGAGAGACCTGTTTGAAACAAAGAATACAGATGAGATATAGACTAGGTAGGGATGAACCGATCCCGATTCCTAAATCTGGATATTGGCCGATACCTTTCCGATATCATCATCATTATTGATTTTATTTGAGGCTGTAACAATCTCCTCTCAAGTACAGTTTGTACAAATATATGCATGCATGTCCAAAAAGGCTATTTGAGGTAAGTTTTATTACCGTAATGTTGGGTAAAGTTAGAATTAAATTCTGCTAACACAAAACATGTTTTAATTTTTTCATTTTTTATTCCTAGCTTTAAAGTGGATATTAAAGTGATTAATTTAAGTGACTGTCTAAATTTATTTTATATATTTTTGAAATAAGGGGCAGATGGAATAATTAATTTATTCTTTCTGCACGCTTTTCATTCAACGTTTTTTTCTTCTCTTTTTGGTGGTTTTATTTTGCTTGTTTTAAATTAATGAATTAAATTCAAAATAAATAATGAAATGGCTTTAAACATCTGCTAAGTTCATGGCTTAAACCAACACAGACATGTTCCTGTTTTTAGTGTTTTACATTGCTTTTTAATGTAGCCGTTTTTGTTTCGTTTTTTTTAAATATAATTTTCTTGTAATTTTTAATTCATATGCTTTTTTTTAATGATTGTATGTTGTTGTACTGATACATAAATATCTCCTGAAGAGTAAACTACAGGTAGTCCCCGACTTACGAACGAGTTCTGTTCCTACGCACCGTTCGTAACACGAAATCGCCGTAAGTCGGAGCACATACCAAAAAAATACTTTTTTAAATAATTTTTAAAAATTTAAATAAATACCTTAAATAAATGTACAGTACTGTACAGTTTCCAAGCACTTAGCCTTTCACATAAAGGGAGCTAGCTCTCTTTATGTGAATGGAGCCTGCTAGGGAGGAGGGAGACAATTCAACTCACTCCTTCATCTTTAAAAACTGTGTTAGGATAGGCTAAGTGCTTGGTAACTGTACAGTACTGTACATTTATTTATTTATTTAAATAAAAACAATTTTTAATGAGATGCTTGACGTAACGTCCTAAGTCGAGGGCGTCGTAAGTCGAGGACTACCTGTATATCTTGGCTGCAAGTATCAAGCTGTGAAATCCTTCATTTTCTACAGCTGATAGCGGTTGGTCATTAATGACGATGAAGTTTAGGACCTTCTCGGTAAACATTCGAGCTCCGGGGCTTCAGGGGGCCACTACTCTTGTTCAATCCGAAGCAGGCAGTCTGATTTCGGTCAGCTGCGCTCAGTCTGCCCATCGTCCGAGACGGGCAGACTGAGCGGGTCAGATTAGGCACGGCTGGCTGGGGTCGGGTTGCCTTCTACGGATAGAGCGAGAGGAGTGCCCCGCTGAAGACCCAGAGCTCGAATGTTCAACGTAAAACTACAAACCGGATGAAATGTCCAGCCTGCAGTCCAGATCTTTCGCCTATAGAGAACATTTGGCGCATCATAAAGAGGAAGGTGCTGACAAAGAAGGCCCAAGACGATTGAACAGTTAGAGGCCTGTATTAGACATGAATGGGAGAGCATTCCTATTTCTAAACTTGAGAAACTGGTCTCCTCTGTCCCCAGACGTCTGTTGAGTGTTGTAAGAAGAAGGGGGGATGCCACACAGTGGTAAAAATGGACTTGTCCCAACTTTTTGGGGATTTGTTGACGCCATGAAATTTTGAAACAACATATTTTTCCCTTAAAATGATACATTCTCTCAGTTTAAACTTTTGATCTGTGATTTGTGTTCTATTCTGAATAAAATATTAGATGTTGGCACCTCCACATCATTGCATTCAGTTTTTATTCACCATTTGTTTAGTGTCCCAGCTTTTTTGGAATCCGGTTTGTAACTTGACCAAGGTTTAATGTGGCGTTATGGCTCTGCAGACATTGCACGTTGCTGTCTTGCAGTGTTTAGTGTAGAATACTTCCACACAGCGGACATGTTACAATGAAAAGTTAGCTAGCTGTTCATTCATTCAACCTTTATTTATACAGGCTAGCCTCGTTGAGTCATGGGGACTCATTTACAAGAGGGACCTGTCTCACTCACACCAAACAACCATCCACTCTCACACTCACACCTAGGGTCAATTTAGAGTCACCAATCAGCCTAACGTGCATGTTTTTGGTCTGTGGGAGGAAACCGGAGTACCCGGAGGAAACCCACGCATGCACGGGGAGAACATGCAAACTCCACCCAGAAAGGCCCCCCTGTTAGCCACAGTGCTATTGCACGTTGTAGCTGGCTCCAAACTATGAAATGGATTTCCTGAATGCGAGGCGGGTCTTATTACTCTGTGTTCATGAGACCATGCGTGTAGCCAGGGGGGTTCAAACGGACCGCCCACTTTGCCTATGAAGTCCCGCCTACAACTCCCACACAACACAAGTTCTGTGTTAAGAGAGTTGGAAAGAGAAGGTATGGAGACACCGCTAATGTCGAACCGGTTAACACCATAGACTTAATATGCCTGTGGTTATCACAAACTCCTTTTTTTTAATCCAATAAAAGACAAACATAAAATAAGTTGAAATATTGCCCACTTCGACAATTCGAGTTCAACCAAGTGAGGATCGAACCCGAGTCTAGAGAAAGTTTGGAGTGGCAACCCAACGCGCTTCCAGTGAACCACCGAGGCGTGTTGCTCTTTCCAGGTCCACTTTTTCTTTAAACGAACCGCCCCTCATAAAATCCTGGTTACGCCCATGCTGAGACACGCCTCCGTTCAGGAAATCCATTCCATAGTTTGAAGCCAACGTGTGGAGACGTTTCATTAGACAGAGACATGCATGTGGATCGGAAATATCGGTAGGTTGGATCGGAAAAATCTGCTACGTAAATTTTGCTGGTATCGGAGACCGATACCGGATCAGCCCCATCCCTAGTACAGACAACAAAAGACAATCATGTAAAGGCATATAAAATGAAAAGTAAATAAAATAAATTATATAAAAACAAGCTACATTATACTGTAATGTGATGTAATGGAAAAAGTGAAGTGCTGTGAATACTTTCTGGATGCTCTGTACCAATGTTCCCTCTAATTTTTCACGTGTCTGGGCATACACACAAGCTCTCTGAGCACACTGAGGACCACTATAAGCAACATCAGGAGTGCGCACTATGGCCACACACCTGTTATAAACCTGGGATCATAGAAAGTTACATGGCTTAAAAGAATCAGATTACAGCAGCAACTTCCATGAGTTTGCTTTTAATATAAGTGATTTGCCCCACTTAAAATGAAAAAAAAAAAAACATTGCTGTTCATGAGATGCATAGTATGTTATAGGATACAGGACCAGGAACTGTCCCCTTCACATAATTGATGTGATGCTGCTTACAGCTTCACAGGCATGAAAATAATCATGAAGTCAGCAGCAGCAGTTCTAATGCAGTAATCTAATAAAGAATCATTTCACAAAGAATTGATCTTTATTCTTTATCTTGCAGCTCCCAGCTGAATGCATGCAGCTCAAAAACCTGTTTTATTTAACTACAGACTTTATTATCTCATTTGAATTAGACAGTTTTAACCCTTTAACTTTATTTATTCATGTTCCTCAGAGGGAAAATCAACCTTCTTAATTAAACTGTCAGCCTCAAATAAATATATCTAATTTAGATTATTTTAATTTTAATGCTTGTAGGGTTTTTGTTTAAAATCTCTACATTATTATTTTTTATTGACTAAATATTTATTTTACTGTAAGTTTAAAAAAAGTGTTTTTTCCTCCATTGGTCCACCCCCTGGGCCAACATCTGCAGAGCTCAGAACTGATGCTTGGTTCTGGACCTGCTCCTCTGCACACCTGGCCTCGTTCTGCTCTTCCTCTTCTAACGATCTTCCTCTTCATCACCCCCGCTCTCACTGACTATCGTGCACTGACCTCCGTTCAACTTCTGCATCTTTTTCTTATTTTTCCTGCAGATTTGGTGCTTGACAAAAAACTTGGAGCCTCCTTCAGAAAGGAGGGGGGGTGTTTATGTGTTCAGCGGTGTGTGTGTGCGGGGGGCTGCAGCTTCTCGCTGTAACGTGCTTGAGAGTTGACTTTATTCAGATAAAAGACGTGGTGTGGATTATTGATCATACCTCTGCCTAACAACGTGATTTAAAATCTGTAGTTTTAACACTAATTTAAATTGAGTTGCTGAGATGCAGAGTATTTACTGCTGTAATAATTTGACGTACCTGCGCTTTCATTCGCTCCAAAACGAGGACACATCGTCAGTCAGAGGAGGTGCCGGACACTTGAGTTGGAGGAGAAATCACCTCCTGTTATGGAGGAGGCAGAGCGCAACTTGTTTCTACAGTAAAACTATATTTTGTCCCGGTGTGACGAACTCAGTCTTCTACATTGATTTGACTGTGAAGTTGCACACACACCTGCTTGCTTTTGTAAGACCCGCCTTCCTGTTCGTCATTGGTCAAAACAACATGATCTTCAGTGTGATTGGATGTAATCGCTGTCCATCAATCATTTTAAGTTGAGGCGGACCGGCGGGCTGACCAGACCCAATCAGATCCCGCACATGCGTGGTGCGTTCAAAGCTTATAGGACATACTGCCACATTCAGTTTAATTTGGATGCGCGCAAAGATTTTATTGTGCGCTGAGAATGTGCGGGCAGTGCGCAATTGCGCATGCGCGTTGCTTAGAGGGAACATTGCTCTGTACATATTCTTAGAAAGCAGTTCTTAGTCTAACACAGAGGTGGGTAGGAACGAGTTACATTTACTCCGTTACATTTACTTAAGTAGCTTTTTGAGAAAATTGTACTTGTGAGAGTACCGGTAGTTTAAATGTGGAAGACATACTTTTACTTGAGTAAATTTTAGGGGAGAAAACCGCAACTTTTACTCAGTTACTATGGGCTTTCTGCCGATCGCTACAGTTACTTTTGTTTCAAGTATGTAAAAACATTTGCAGCAAAATTATTGCGTAACTTATTGTCACCTGACATGTAACCAATCAAGTGAAGCCAACCAGTCACGTGACCACAACAAACTCTCCGCGCGGGCCATGTTGAGTGACGTCGGAGATTCTGGTAAACAGTTAGTGCTGTTTATAGGATGTCAAAATGTAAGAAAATGAGTTCCAACATTTACTGGTAGAAACAAAGTTTTGCAGAAAGTCAAGTTTATTATTATTTAGCAGAATTATTTGGGCTACAGTTGCCTTTGTGTTTGTTGTTTTATTTACAACAATGTAAAAGATTTACAACAATGTAAAAGATGGAGATTTCAACGTGCACACCTGCTGCCCAAGTAATCAACTTGGATGTGAGTTTCAGGACCTTCTGGACTCTTTTAACCTGTCGCAGTCTGTTTCGGGGGCCACCCACAGACAGGGTCATACACTGGACCTAATTATCTCCCACGGCCTTCACATATCTGCTGTGGAGATCCTGGACACCTGTATTTCGGACCACTTTCCCATATTATTTGAATTTTCCACCCCTCTTGCATCGAAAGCTGTTCTCCCAGCACATCTTTGCCGTTCCATCACCCCATCCTACCAAAGTCAGTTCACTGATGCCTTCAAGAGCACTGACTTATGCTTTGCTGTCAGCCCGGACCCTTCTCTACATCCTGAGGACTTCATCACCTCCTTTTATCACACCTGCACAACGATCATGGACTCCATCGCTCCTCTCAAACAGGCATCTTCAAAAAACAGACCTTCACCATGGCTCAACGAAACGACGCGGGCTCTTCGACAACGTTGCAGAAAAGCAGAGCGAAAATGGAAGCGGGACCGGCTTCATGTATCTCAGGGAATACTGAGAGACTGTCTCTGTGATTATCAAAATGCTGTGAAGCAGGCCAAATCACAGTACCTCTCCAATTTAATCTCCACCAGCTCCAACCGGCCGAGGACACTATTCAACACACTCCAGTCTGTCATCAATCCATCTGTCAATGTTCTGAAAACTGCCACTCAGTCTACCTGTGACGACTTTCAGAGCTATTTTGTCAACAAAATAGACTCTATCAGGCAGAACATTGTCAGCCCATCAAACACTGTCCAATCATGTGCGTCTGCAATAACCACAGCTGTTTTTGACCAATTTGACCTGGTCTCACTGCCTAACCTCACCAAGGTGGTTCAGCAGATGAAACCAACAAACTGTTCTCTGGACATCATTCCATCAAAAATATTCAAACAGTCCTTTGATGTAATTGGTCCTTGTGTTTTGTCATTTATTAACAGCTGTCTAATTTCAGGTTATGTGCCATCTGCTTTCAAACACGCTGTGGTCAGGCCTCTTCTCAAAAAACCAGGCCTAGATCCTACAGCTCTCTCTAATTTCAGACCAGTTTCCCATCTGTCATTTCTATCAAAGGTCCTGGAAAAGATTGTTTTTACTCAACTTCAATCTTTTCTTGAGCACAACAACCTGTTTGAAAAATTTCAGTCAGGTTTTCGAGCTCGTCACAGTACTGAATCTGCACTGCTCAAAGTGCAGAATGACATTCTTCTGTCCCTGGATGCAAAAAACCCTGTTCTGCTGGTGATGTTAGACCTCTCAGCAGCTTTTGACACCGTTGACCATCAGGTACTAATCAACCGCTTGTCTCAGCTGGTTGGCCTCCAGGGAGCTGTGCTTGAGTGGTTCAAATCTTACCTGACTGGGAGAACCTTTTCTGTCATGATAGGCGATCTGTCCTCCTCTTCATCAACCCCTCTGACCTCTGGCGTACCACAGGGATCCATTCTGGGGCCAGTCCTCTTTTCTCTTTACATGCTGCCATTAGGATCAATCATTGCACGTCATAATCTGTCTTTTCACATGTATGCAGACGATTTACAAATCTATCTGCCAGTCACTCCCAACCCCTCACTCAGTTCAAACACTCTTGTCAACTGCTTAAATGACATTAAGCACTGGCTCTCTCAAAACTTCCTCCACCTAAACACAGATAAAACTGAATGCATTTTATTTGGTGCACCTGATGACACCAGCAACATCCTTCCCAGTCCCAGTGTTGGTTTTCCCCTCCCCCACTTCAACCCGGTGGTCAGAAATCTTGGAGTGCAGCTTGACTCCAACTTAAAGTTTGATAAACAGATCAGTTCTGTTGTCAAGACCAGCTTTTTCCAGCTCCGTCTGCTCTCCAAAGTCAAGTCATTTCTCAGCCGTGGTGATCTGGAGAAGGCCATCCATGCCTTTGTGACCTCCAGACTTGACTATTGTAATGCTTTGTATGTTGGTATTAATCAATCCTCCATCTCCCGTTTACAGCTTGTACAGAACTCTGCCGCGCGCTTTTTGACCAACACACGAAAATATGAACACATCACTCCTGTCCTGTCCTCTCTACACTGGCTCCCGGTTCAGTTCAGGATACAGTTCAAGCTGCTCCTGTTTGTTTTCAAAGCTCTGAATGGACTTGCTCCTCTGTACATCTCAGAACTTTTGAAAGCCCATCAGCCCGGCAGAGATTTACGATCTGCCAGTCAACACCTGCTGGAGGTGCCTCGCTCAAGGTACAAACAATGGGGAGACCGGTCATTTTCTGTTGCCGGCCCAAAAGCCTGGAACAGCCTCCCCCTTGAGCTGCGTGCCACCTCTGATCTGACTCTGTTCAAAACCAGACTGAAGACCCACTTGTTCAAAAAAGCTTTCAGTGTGTAACTTTTATTACTTTTGGTATTTTAGTATGTAGCATTTTTTATTTCCATTGCCTTCTTCCATTGCCTTCGGGGCGGCCATGGTGTAGTGGTAATGGCAGTCAACCCCTGATCGGAAGGTTGGAGGTTCGAATCCCGCATCCGCCCACCATGTGTCGTTGTGTCCCTGGGCAAGACACTTAACCCCGAGTTGCTCCCGGTAGGTCTGGATGGCGCCTTGCAAGGCAGGCTACCACTACCGGTGTATGAATGTTTGAATGAATGGGTGGATGGCTGGTATTCTAAAGCGCTTTGGGACTCCTCACAGGGGGCTGGAAAGCGCTATATAAATAAGCTCCATTTACCATTTACCATTTCTTTTATTACTGTTTTTTATTCTATTTTCACTGATTTATTGTTCCAGTTTATTCATCTTTTTATCCTGTTAAGCACCTTGGTCAATGCAAGGCATTGTAGGAAGGTGCTATACAAATAAAGTTTATTATATTATTATTATTATAAAAGATAAGTGGTTTATTTCTAAATCCTTTTGGCTGGTATTGCCTTTGTGTTTTTATTCATAACAATGTATGTTCAGTCTCATTAAAAGTTATGTTTCCTTGTAAATCCATTTGCATGTTATAATTTAATGACACGAGATGGTACTCCGCAGTTACTCACTACTTGAGTAGGTTATAATCAAAGTACTTTATTACTTTAACTCAAGTAAATTTTTGGATGCCTACTCACTACTGTACTTTTACTTGAGTACTGTTTGGTTCAAGTAAAAAAAATTTAATACTCTACCCACCTCTGGTCCAACATGTGCATTACTTTATTTCTGAATGTGCACTTTGTCTTAATTTTGAACGTTTTTTTCGTATTTTGTTAGTATAGCACATTTAAGAGAGAGAGAGAGAGAGAGAGTCTTTATTGTCATTTGCACCGCATGTGGTACATGAGATGAAAACGAGATTATGTACACGAGGTCCCAGTTACATCCAACAACAAATGAAAGAGAAAAACAGTAATAACATCTAGAACTAACTAAGAAAAAACATCAACTAGTAATACACTAAGCTTAATATACACCGTAAAAAAAAAACTGTCGTTTTTACAGGAAAACGCTGGCAGCTGTGGTTACCAGAGTTTTCCTGTAAAAATTACGGGCACAACGTAATTAAATATACAGAGAAAATATGTAAATTAACTTACAGTGATTGACACTGTAAATTTACATTATTATTCTGTTAAGTCAACACAAATTAAATGTTAATTTTACATAGTTTTGTTCTACATAAGAAGACCCTTTCCTGTATTTCTGTTAATTTACATTATTAGTCTGTTAAGTCAACACAAATTAAATGTTAATTTTACATAGTTTTGTTCTACATAAGAAGATCCTTTCCTGTATTTCTGTTAATTTACATTATTAGTCTGTTAAGTCAACACAAATTAAATGTTAATTTTACATAGTTTTGTTCTACATAAGAAGACCCTTTCCTGTATTTTTTACCTCTAATAAATGTTTTTACTACATCAAAAACTGGCTAAATTTACTGGGAAATATCAACCAAAAAACTAATTTAAACTGGTAAAACCACAGTAAAATTTTGTATGTAAAATAATGGATATTTTGTGTTTTTTGTTCATCGCTAATAATAATCAAATTATATGGTGAGTTACTTTTTAAACCCGCTAATTGACTACCAGTACTACTACTGTCATTAAAAAACATGCAAAATGTATCATGGAATGAGAGGTACATATCACTTTAGAAAAATTTATTGACACAATTTTTAAACAATTCAGCGACTCCGATTTAATCCACAATCAAAAACTCAACTCTTTTAGTCAAGACAGTTTTCAATTAACAAAAAAATGCCAGGCAAAAAGCTTAAAAGAAATTAAATGTAAATGTTTCCATTTTTAGCAGTTCTCTTAATACTTTAAACAAAAAATGTGTACCGTATTTTCCGGTGTATAGGTCGCACCTTTTTAGGGTTTTTTTCAAGGCCTGCGACCTATACACCGGTGCGACCTAAATATGGCTTGTTATCACTTTCGGTGAAACAAATTTTAAAATCCAGCTCATTTCACAATTACGTTCATTTATTAAGGAAAAGTTCAGCTCAGACACCTATAATTTTTATCAAACAAATAATTGTTTTTAAGTGTTAATCTTCTTAAAAGCCTTGCTGTGTGCTCCTGTGGCAGACATTTGCAGCAGAGCTAAACGTAGGTGCGACCTATACACCAGTGCGACCTATCTAGGGATTTTTCCAATCTATTGGTGATAATTGGACAATGCGACCTATACACAGGTGCGACCTATACACCAGAAAATACTGTAAATGTGGAAACAAAAACTTGCAGTGTTTCAATGAACAGTCCACAGAGCCGAAACTTCAAATATGTTTTCCTGCCAACAGTCCAAAAAACAAAAACTTGCAGTGTTTCAATGAACAGTCCACAGAGCCGAAACTTCAAATATGTTTTCCTGCCAACAGTCCAAAAAACGAAAACTTGCAGTGCTTCAATGAACAGTCCACAGAGCAGAAACTTCAAATATGTTTTCCTGCCAACAGTCCAAAAAACGAAAACTTGCAGTGCTTCAATGAACAGTCCACAGAGCAGAAACTTCAAATAGTTTTTCCTGCCAACAGTCCAAAAAACAAAAACTTGCAGTGTTTCAATGAACAGTCCACAGAGCAGAAACTTCAAATATTTTTTCCTGCCAACAGTCCAAAAAACAAAAACTTGCAGTGCTTCAATGAACAGTCCACAGAGCAGAAACTTCAAATATTTTTTTCCTGCCAACAGTCCAAAAAACAAAAACTTGCATACCTCTTCATTGAACAAGTTGAGTCCACAGAGAGAGTCCTTATTTAGGTGTCACACCACTCGTGATCGGTGATTTCCTGTATCAGGGTGAGGACTCGGGGGTTCACGTTGAGACGACACTTGGAGTTTTTGTTCTCCACTTTGGTTCCCTTTTCTGGATTTATTCGAAAAAAACACCTGTTAAAAGAAAAGACGACCATCATAATTATTTAGAAGTTTCAGTAAAGTAAAATACATATTTAAAAAAGCTAAGTTTGGTCCTCTGGACATTCAAAAAAACAAAACAAAAAAGTAGAAACATTGGCCCTCATTCACGAACCGTTCGTACGCACAGATTTGTTCTTAAACTGTGCGTACGAGTGATTTAGGATCATTTGCGGCATTCAACAATGTTTTCGTATCCTACGATTTTTTTCAGATACGAACAAAATTTACGAGTGGTCCGGACCTGTCGTATATTTTAGGAGCGTCAGTCTGCTGTCATCCAGACGGAATTTCTCCACTAATAACTTAATATTTCATTATTTAGAAAATATTTAGAGTTTAAAAAAGTCACGCACCACAATTGGTCTTGACAATAGGTTTTGTTTGAAGTCGAATTATATTTTTAAATGTAATAATGACTAACTTATAATAATGACTAACTTAAAACCTCTCGGTTTTCAAATCCCGGTTAAAAACTCACTACTACTCCATCGCTTTCAATGCCAGCTGATGTGTACTGGATCGTTTGATTTATGATCTGCAATGTTTTTATGTTTTTCATGTTGTACTTCATTGTATGTGTTGCGTGTTTGTTTGTCCAGCACTTTGGTGTGGACTTGTTCCTGTTTAAAGTGCTTTATAAATAAAATGGTATGGTATGGTATGGTAACTTATTAAAGTATTTAAATTAAAATCAATTTGTTATCAATGCCGTTTTCTAACACTACAATATTAATATGAAGATCTCAAACTAAAACCAACTTAAATTATGAATTAATGTAAGTTTAATTTGTCTCGGTAACGCAGACTTTAGGTTGACCTCCTGTCGCAGTCATAGCTGTCAGATAGCTCAATCAGTAAAGCGTTGCGTCGTAGTGCAGAACTTTATGGGTTCGAGTCCCACATGGGACAACGTTTTTTTTTTCTCCTTTTAATTCATTCCAGATTTAAAAAACACAAGAAAACTATTTACAATACAACAAGAAATGAAGCATAAAGTCTTTAATCTGGAATGAATAAATAATCTAAAGAAGGAAGGGAAAAAAAATAGGCATACCTTGTGGGAATCGAACCCACGAAATCTCGATAACAGTGCAATGTTTTAACCAGTTAGCCACCAGTACACGTGTATATTTTAAGGTCCACATTTCTTATAAACAGACATTCTTTGTCATTAGTTGGTCATTTACTCCCATGAGTGACGCTGCTAATAAGGACAGATTTACTTTTCTCGATCAAGGAGAGCAAAACTTCAATCTCCGCACCGGTAGAGTTCTTCTTTTTTACTTTTCGCTGTCATTTTATGCACAAACACGTTTTGCCTCCGAGGCAGGAAACGTAGCCTTATATGGCGTTTTGAGGGGTGGGAATTATGTAAATGACCTCTCCGCGTGCACGCGCAGGTGGTTGGAACAGGTGGGATTCATCATATTTACGCAACCCATTTACACACTTTTCCTGAGGATAGAAGACTTTGTTGAATCTGACGTGGCATGTTCGTATGAACGCTTCGTACGAACAAAAGTAGGATAAATTTAGGATAAAAATACGAACATTTTCGTGAATGAGGGCCATTGTCGTCTTTCGTTCGAAAGACTTCCTCAGTCTGAGGCCCTGTTTACACGGCGCGTATTTTGAGTGGAACCGCTCCTTTATCTCTGCGGATGTGCTTATCATTGACATGAGTCCATTGGGCCCCCTCTTTGACTCCGATGGTTTTTGAACTCACCCTGCAGAGTGGAGGTTTTTCGCTGACCCCCCGTTGATAATGTAAACATCTCCCGCTGATCTTTTGTTTGAACACATGCGCGCAGCACGCATGCTCGGACAGTCAGGGCAGGCAGACATTTCACGTGTCACGCTGCAAAATATGTGCTATATAATAACAGTTTAACAATAACAGTATTTATGTTAGCGTGGGAGATATATAGTAATCTGAGCTATCTATCTGGACTCGTTACGTTATTTAAACAATGCGTAACGTAAAATGAAGACACCAGGTTTATTTATTTATTCATTCAACACCACAAACTGTACGTCACACAAACACTGAGAATTTAACTGAACACTATTAAAACACGTTAACTGAACTGTAAATATGTTAATGAACTAGACTCTTGCTGTGTTTTCATCTGGACCCCATCAGAACCGGTCCGCCTGTTGGAACGACAGCTTCTCCACCTCGCAGAAAAAAAGAAATAAATAAAAGCTCAGTTCGTTGTTGTGTGATCAAAGTAAACACAAGCAAAAATTAAATTAAGAACGTTGATTTACCTGCTGTAAGTCATGTTTTTCATGGAGTAAAGTCCGACATCATCCTCGTCAACTCTGTTCTGGTCCACAGTCCACTCAGCGTCTGGTGTGCAGCTTGTTAGATGAAGAGGTCCCACTTGGTGTCAAATCTGTCGACTCTTATCCAAAATTCAGCTTTAACTTGTTGTTAACTTGTTGATAGCTCAACGTTTAGTCCAGAAGAACGCAGCAGTCTGCCAGCAGAGTGAGGCAGCACGCATGTGCAGTGGGTGAAGGTTCACCAGCACGCATGCACAGTGGGTGAAGGTTCAAAAATCCACAGCGCTAACTAATGACCGGGCATGGTAACTACTGTACAGTGAATTCATGAAAGGAGGAGGGGGGGCATGAGGGAGGGGGGAGATTCGAGCGGACCCATGTCAACGCAAAACTTTTCATCTAATTAACATACCCAAAACCTCCGTTTCCCCCCACAGTGTCTGTGTAAACAGGGCCTGAGTTGCTGTATTCAGCTCAGTCTTATAAATATCACCTTCTCACAGTGGATCAACCAGTTGGCTGATGACAGACAAAACCAGTTGCTCACATGATCAAGGAGGACCATCAGCCTAACGATAGATCGTTAACACCCTGATGGTTATTGCTATTCACAGAGGGCTGAGTGATACTAGCAATAACAGCATTGTAAGAGGGAGACAGTTGAACCCGGAGGCCTCCACCTCTGTTTAATTATGGACGGTTTCTTTTCACAAAGATGGCCTCCTTTACTCCTCTCTCAAACCAGTGTTCCTACGAACGTGGCCATCTTTGTGAAAAGAAACCGTCCATCATTAAACAGAGGTGGAGGCCTCCGGGTTCAACTGTCCCCATCTTACAATGCTGTTATTGCTAGTATCACTCAGCCCTCTGTGAATAGCAAACAACCATCAGGGTGCTAACAATCCATCGTTAGGCTGATGGTCCTCCTTGATCATGGGAGCAGCTGGTTTCAGGCTGTCATCTGCAAACTGGTTGATCCACTGTGAGCAGGTGCTATAAGACTGAGCTGAATACAGCACCTCAGACTGAAGAAGTCTTTCAGACGAAAGATTAAACGTTTCTAGAGTTTTTTTTTTTTTTTTTTTATGTCCAGAGGACCAGACTTAGCTTTTCTAGATTTTTCTACCTGGATTATTGAGCATGCATCTGGGTAAAATACATATTGTTTTATAGTATTACAAATTGAAAGCAAGCCATATTTATTTACCTTTGAAGCAATTCCAGAGTTGAAGCCAGCTCAGACGGATAATGGATGTTGAAACAATAGTAGCTCCCGAACATCAGGCACAACGCAGAAACGAAGGAGGGGATGTTTGTGTTGATAAGGGTCCGGTCCAGACTCAGCATGTACCTTGTTGAGGAATAGCATGACTGTCCTATAAAGAAAAAATAATAATTGAACAGGGTACCGTATATATTATTAGGTCCTATACTCGCATGAGAAAATCCATTAGTAGTACAACGTAATAAATTAGATATGAAGCAGACTTACCACAGACAATGATGGTTGGCATTAGAGCCACTTGCTCCAGTTGCACATCTTCTGCCAGACTCGTTTCATCTACCGGTACATAGAAGAACATGGACTCCTCCTTCTCATGAAAGTAGTTGAGGAGAAGCAGGACCATCTCTTTCACATCCTCTGAGCAGCCACTCTGCTGTCCCCGTAGCCTCTGAAGTCTTGCATAAGTCTGAAGGAACTTCTTGTTGTTCTTGACACAAACAGGGGTCAGGTAGTTGAGGAGCCTTTTTCCCTTCAAATCCAAGTTGCATATGAAGGTCTCCTTGAGGTCGTTCCCAGTGAGTTCCTTGAAGTGGATCGACATGCCAATTTCATCAAACAAAAATGGCCACTCCTCTCTGAGGCACTTGATACTTTTTTACAGTTCTTCTTGAAATTTAGTCCATGGAATTTCAAAATTGTCCTCCCAGTGCGAGTCAAGCTGTGGGCTGCTGGATGAGGTAGATGCTGAACTTTGGGGTGAAACTGAGAGCAATGACAGCGATTGGGCAGGTTAAGCTTCATCAGACGAAAGTGAGCTGTTTTCAGGTCTGTAAATTACAGAGAGGAAAAAAAAGGTTTACAATGTACAATATAAGAAGATGTCTATGCCTGTTTAGAACATTGTGCATGGGGCACAAAGTGTAAAATAATATGTTAAAATATTTCACCAACACATTTTTCATTATTTAGATCACATTCTGAGTGTTAACATTTTCTACTAACATTTTATTGTTCTGGGTTCTGTATATTTAAACATTTTTGTGAATGTCTGGTTTCTGGAATACACTGTTCTTAATTGTCCCTGATGACAGGCAGAGAACAAATCAGACGTTTTCATGCAGTCACAGATTTGACAGATCACTTCGTCTGTTAGGCTCATATTTTTTAATAAGGACATTACTTTCGATATGGTGTAGGCTTGACCTAACTCGTGAATATTTTGCATTTCCTCAACAATAATTTTTATAGTAGAAGCAGGTATGAGCATCTGCCCTTGCAGTTTAAGTTAAAAGACACACACATTTCTGAGATATGAGTCACTATCATTCTCTGGCATGTCAATAGCTTCACTGGCTGCTTGCATGGCTTCATGTGTGTTTTCAGAATTATCTGTGCTGGCAAGTGCACTTGAGGACTGAGGGCAAGTTTCCATTGTACATGTCATCAATACTATCAGGGGAGCATGCTTTATGCTTCCTACACATATGAGAAGTAAATGACGACTTCTTTGTAAAGACATTCTTACAACCTTTAACTGGGCATGACACTGACCTGCCCTCTCCAATATGGTCATTTAAGTGAGACACTAGCTCTTTCACCATCATGAGAAAATGGTGGGCACATAATGCAACCGCGCATTTTAAATCGGCAACAACGGCTGTAGCTTGTGGCGCAGGTGCATTATGTAAATGATAAAAATGACCCTTGAAAGCAGAGTAAGTTGTAAATGTTTGACTACAGTTAGCACCAACACACTTGAAAAGACAACGAGGCTCATTCCTATCCATGCACTTTGCAATGTAGCATATACCCTAAGTTAAAGTGTCCAGTTTCTTTGTGCAAAAGACGCAGGTCATCATTTAAGAAAATTTGGTGGGTGTGTGATTTATCACACATTGGTGTAGCAGTCTTAAAAGCTAACGGCACTAGCTTAGAACAACATGTGCTAACATTAGCTTATTACATGTGCTTAGCTTAGCTTGCAACATGTGCTTAAATTAGCTTATAACATATGCTAACATTAGCTTACAACATGCGCTAACAGTTCAGCAGACATTCCCGGTAGGAAAAAAGTAAACGTAAAGCTTACGTGGAAATGTTATTTTCTCTGAATCAACAGCCAAAGACTCCAAAACAAGATGTAAAAAGTTTTTAGAAAATTTCTTCTCCGCTCCTCCAAACAGCAGTACTGTATCTGGCTAGCTGCAGCCGTGAACGTGACGAGGCCAGTTCTTCTTCTTCTTCTTTTCTATCATGGCGGATCGCAAGCAACGTAAAGGTGCATACCGCCACCTACCGAGCTCAGCGAGAAAGGCTCTGGTCCCAGGCAATGTGTTTGCAGAAACTAAAAGAAAAACCCGCTCATTCTCAATCAGTTCATCTGGACAGTTTCTTTTTAGTAGAAAGAAAGAAAAACGTTTTTAGTTCAACCCCTCTCCCCCACCCAACGTGGTCACATGACTTACAACACTTAACATTTTGTTTCTAACTTTAAAAAAATATACAAATCACTATCTTTAAAAGTATACAAATCACTATCTTTTCATTCATTCATTCAACCTTTATTTAGTCAGGTAAATCTCATAGAGCCTCGAGGGCTCATTTACAAAAGCGACCTGCAAACTCAGGTCTCGTGCTCTATGCAAACTTATTTTTGTCATTATTCTTCCATCAATCATGTTAAAAGTACAGCAGAAGTTTGTAAAGTGATTTACCTTTGTATTTGTATTTTCAAAAACAGTTCAAAACTTTAGTTTTTCCAGCATTTTAATGTCATATTAACAAAATTGTTTTGTTATAGCCATTACAGTATTTTTTTGTGTTTTTTACCACGATTTGTAGTTTTAACAAATATATTTGATTATTCGCACATAGTTTTGTTGTGCAAACAACGTAAAAAGATTGTTTAACAGTTTACAAAGGTTAACTGTGAATTAAACAAAACATTTATGCTTTCCATTTTACAGTATTTTTATGTTGTGATTTTACATAGTTTCAATGTAAATTCTACGGACATTTCTTACAGTGTATCTATAAAGGCACAGGCGGCAAATTAAGAGGCTGTGTGGCCATTAGGATCAGTCTCAGACTGGGAAAGGTGGTCCAAGAACGGCTGCCAGATACTACAGAACTTAGTTACACTTTGTAGCACTTTGAGATTTTTATTAATGAAAAGTGCGTTATAAATGGAATTCATTATTATTAGTAGTAGTAGTAGTGGCACCCACAACATCGTACCGTAGTTTCTCCAAATGAAGAATCTCAATAAAATCACTTAACCACATTTTAAACTGAGGAGCCTTGTCAGTTTTCCACAGTCTCAATATTACTTTCTTAGCCATTACCATTCCATACATCACAGTCGTTTGTACAGAACTACTGCGGTTCCTAAGTGAGGGAGAATATCCAAACAATGCAATTTGAGGATCTGGCAACATCGTACTCTTATACACTTTAGAGAAAAAGTTGAAAATGTCACACCAATATTGAGACAGTCTGGGGCAAAACCAAAACATGTGTGACAGTGAGCCATCAGGAGCAGTGGTCAAGACCAGTTTTTATCACCTCAGACAGCTGGCTAAGGTAAAGTCCATCCTTACACAGCAGCAGCTGGAAACAGTAATCCATGCCTTCATCACCTCTCGGCTGGAATACTGTACTGTAACGCTCTTTACCTTGGAGTCAGCCAGTCCTCCCTCAGACGTCTCCAGTTGGTCCAGAACGCTGCTGCTCGCCTTCTAACTGGAGTTCATAAGAGCAAGGGCGTAACTTTAGGTCTAACATTGGGGGGGTTATGCTATCTACCTATTTATTTATCGAATAAATAACTTTTTTTATGATTCAGGATATTTTAGGGTTAAAATATATTGTAATGCTTTTACTGTGATTTACTTAACTTTCCTGTTTTCTCTGTATTTATTCTGCTCCTTTTTTGTTCCACATAGGTTCAACAAGTAAGAAAAAAACTCACTATTTTTCTGCATTTTTTTCAGCCATAACACATATTTTACATTTTTAAGATTTATTATATAACATACCTCAATTTCACAATTTTCAAAGAGTGTGTATTTACCTGGTTCACTACAGTTTAACTAGGAAAAATTACAACAAATGATTCAAATACAGCCATAATATGACAAGAGCAGAGTAAAACCCTGCATCATACCTGTCAAGTTTTGGATTTAAAAATAAAGGAAATTTTCTGCCGGGTACGCCGAGCCATCCCACTAGCCCAGGGATCTGCAACCTTTATGATCAAAAGAGCCATTTCTGCCCCTTTGTTCACTAAATTAAACGTTTCCGGAGCCACAATACCTGCTACAACTGGGATTCTCAACTGGTGGCCCACAGACCACTTTAAGTTTGTTAGAGGACAATTTTCTGACCTGTAGTTTTCTGGCCATTGTAAAGCTGAAAATATCTAACGATTTGTTGATATTTTTACATTTTAAGACTAAAAAAGACCAGATTATCATAAAGAAGGAAAAATAATGTGATCTTTCCCAATTAAAAAATAAAATAATTAACTATGCAGGTGTTGTGGTGTTGCTAATACGTAGGTGTAGAATCAGAGTACTGCAGACGGTGCTCACTTCATAACACCATGCTTTATTCAACTTCTCCCAACTTCTTCTTCTCTCCTCCACACATCCTGTTCTCTCCCTACTCGGAGGTTCCCCCTGCTGTCAGTCTTATGCAATTGCAGGACACAACATTTCCCTTTTCCTGAAACAATTACTTACATGTAATTTTGTACAGTAACCTGACAGCAGAAAATCAAAGTAATCAAATTATTATTTCTGTAAGCCAACAGTAATATGAAAGTTTACCCTGTTAACCCTTTGCATTACAGTATGAACAGTAGTAAATTTACTTGTCTTACAGAACAGTATGAACAGGAATAGTTTACACTTTTTTTCACTCTAACTTACAAAACCTGACAACCAGCTTGGTGCATTTCTATCTCTTTGACTTCTTCTTAACACAGCAAGCGGTTCATCAGTATTTCCTGGCAGTGCATATGCATCGAGTACAGTATCATCATTTTGTTCTGCAGCACGTAAGATTTGTTTTGGGAAGAGTGCAAGTTTTGAAGCATTCCACTTGCGCCCATCACTCAGTAAGAAAGTATTTGGTCCAACTTTCTTCATTACAGTACGTGGTTCTGTGAATCTGGAAGATCCTTTGGAAACGTGATCCGGTCTGCGAACACGAACAGTGTCCCCCACGTTGAATGTTGGTACTTTAGCTCTCATTTTCTTGTCAGTATATTCCTTCATTTTGTTTTGCTTTTGTTTCACCCTCTGTTGTATTTGAGCTTGGCTTTTGCTCTTCAGTTCCACTGGGAGTATGTTTAACTTGGTACGCATCTTTCTGTTCCTCAGTAGTTCAAATGGAGTAGCTCCGGTAGTTGCATGCGGAGTAGCTCGGTAGTTGTGAAGGAATTCAGTGACAGCTTCCTTCCATGAGCTGTGACTTCTTTCAGCTGTTTGTATGCAGTCTTTAAGCACTCTGTTAAATCTTTCCACAGCACCATTTGCTCTGGGATAATATACACTTGACTTTAAGTGCTGTATCTCTCTCTCTCTCAGAAAAGTAGTAAACGCATGCGAAGTAAACTGAGTACCATTATCTGAAACAAGATACATCGGATTACCCTCCCTACTGAACACAGTGTTTAAAACCCGTATTATTACATCTGTAGTAACAGTAGGAGCGAATGCAACCTCAGGCCATTTGCTGTAGTAGTCTGTTAGCACAATAGCATAACGGCAGTCCCATTTAGCATTTTCAAACGGACCTGTAATGTCTATTGCAACTTTTTCCCATGGTTTGCTAGGAAATTCAACAGGAGTAAGTGGAGCAGTAGTAGTTATTTGTTGCACTGGAACAGCATTCGGCAACATCTGTACTTTATGTATGAAATTTTTATCATAACCAACTTCCCTAACTGACATTCCTGGAGAATGTTCTGAAGCAGTATTTGTTAAAGCTGGCTGAACCATAGAGGTAGTAGAAGTAGCAGTAGCAGTAGCAATTTGTCGTCCCTCAAGCTTCATTTGTAATGCTTGGAATAAATCTAAACCCAGCAGGGCAGCACCTGACTGAACAACAATAAGAGTACCTTCAGTAGAAATACCATCATGAGAAATAGTAGCTTTTAAGCACCCTTTCACAGCAATTTTCTCTTTTGCATAAGTAACAAGAGTAACTGTAGGTTCAGTTAGTACACAGTCATAAAAGTAGGTGTGGTAGATCTCTTCTGGTATAATGGACACTGATGAGCCTGTATCCACAATCAGCTCAACATCTGTACGTCGTCCATTAACAGTCACTTGAACGGTGCAGAGAATCTTGTCTTGTACAGCATTGTTCATGTAAAGAACCGTGGCTTCATTAACGACGACTTCACGTACCTCCTTTTGAGTCGAACGGCAAACACGTGAAAAATGACCCACTTTACCACACTCGTTGCATGTCGTTTTAGCAGCAGGGCATGCAGGGTTGTTAGCAAGATGGTCGAAGGATCCACAGCGGAAGCAGGAACGGCGTGTAGTAGCAGCAACTTGAGTCGTGAAAGTAGCATGGTCCCGCGGCGTCCTCCTCGCGTCCCAGCGGCGGCTTGACTTCGGCTGTCTTTGTACGGCCCTCACGGGAGCTGAAGCGTTAGCAGCGTTAGCATCAGACAGTACAGCCCTCACGGGAACAGAAATGCTAGCAGCGGTAGCATCAGAAAGTACGTTAGCATCTCTTAATCCACTCTCAATTTGTAGCGCCAACGTTGTAGCTTTAGCAAGAGTTAGCTCCGGTTCGAGTAACAGTCTGTCTCTGATTCGATTATTAGCAACACGCTCTATCAGTTGATCACGTAGCATTTGTTCCTCCATGTTTCCAAAGTCACATGTGGCAGCTAACTCACGCAGAGAAGCTAAGAATTGTTGTACCTTTTCATCCGGCCGTTGTACACGTTGTCGAAACTTGTGACGTTCAGCAATCACGTTCACCTTCGGGACGAAATGTTCTTTAAGAGCAGTAATAGCAGTAGCGAACGTGGTCCCGGTATTCGGCAGGCTGTAGAAAAGTCTTTGTCCTTCCGTACCCAACGCATGGAGTAGAACCGCGCGCTTTCTGGCATCAGGCCAGCCATCTCCCGACGCGGCTATCACTAGCATGTAGTTGTCGAACATCTTTAGCCACGTTGGAAACGGTATTGTCGGTTCACCTGGGCACGGCATGAATGGAGCAGGCAAAGGTACAGAAAGAGCCATCCTCGTCGATCGTCGATCCTCGTCGATCCTCGTCGCCAATGTTGTGTTGTTGCTAATACGTAGGTGTAGAATAAGAGTACTGCAGACGGTGCTCACTTCATAACACCATGCTTTATTTTCCTTCTCCCAACTTCTTCTTCTCTCCTCCACACATCCTGTTCTCTCCCTACTCGGAGGTTCCCCCTGCTGTCAGTCTTATGCAATTGCAGGACACAACAGCAGGTCTAGGTAAATTATTTTAATCGTGGAAAAATTAAATATCCTACTTCAAATAAAGAAAGTTAACTTATGTTTTACTCATTCTATTAGTTCTAGTATTCACACATTTGCAAAGGAAATGACAGGAAAAACTGCTAAAACTAGCCCTTTTTGTTGTTATAAGAACAAATAAAATTCAGTTTAAAGTTAGTTTTGATCAAAGCTTGGAAGAGCCACTGCTGAGGGACCAAAGAGCTGCATGTGGCTCCAGAGCCGCAGGTTGCAGACCCCTGCACTAGCCCAACCAAAGTCCAGGACCCCTTACATTTTAAGACAGGTTTACAAGAAATCTAAAATAACTACCTATCAGCCTCTTTCAAACCAGTTATGTGATCACAATCTGATAGGCCTACCTTTGTGCTTGACGGATTTTTCATGCTGACGGACATCGTTCCTTCCCCCATGAGAGACACTAAAGTCGCAGTTACAAATCTTAAAAAACGCGTAATTGTGTCCCACCCTACTCTTCTTAAGGAAAGTAAATTCGCTGTCCCATTTTTCAAGATATTTACACGAAGTCTTAACTTTTTTGGCAGGGACGCCTTCTCTCTCGTTACATTCATCTCTGTGTTTTTCCGGGTTTGTGTTCCCGCTGCCAGCAGTAACATCGCGAGAACTGCCACCGAGGCTACTGCAGGGGGCAGTTCTCGCGAGGCTAGTGACAGAGGCAAAAAAATGTGTCCCCGGCTGCTGCTGGAGGGGGGAGGAGGAAGGGGAGGCGAACGGCAGCTTTGAAGGCAGAGAGAGAGCAGTCGCGCTCGCTCCTCCTCCGCGCGCACCTCCAGTTAATCCGGGAGCTTGAAATGAATGATGCCATTTTTTTGGGGGGGTTATATTGACTGGATCCAATTATTGAGGGGGTTAAATCCCCCCCATCCCCCGTGTAAATTACGCCTATGCATAAGAGGGAGCACATCACCCCCACTCTGGCTTCACTCCACTGGCTGCCTGTTCATTTTAGAGTTCATTTTAAGATTCTTTTATTTGTTTTTAAAAGTTTAAATGGTCTTGCTCCATCCTACCTCTCTGAGCTGCTTCACCCATACTCTCCTGCTCGGTGCCTCAGATCAGCTGATCAGCTGCTTCTGGAGGTGCCGAGGTCCAAACGGAGGCTCAGAGGGGACAGAGCTTTTTCTGTTGCTGCTCCAAAACTGTGGAACGATCTCCCTCTTCCCGTCAGACAAGCTCCTTCACTGTCCAGTTTTAAAACTCTTTTAAAAACACATTTTTACTCACTGGCTTTTAGCACAGACTGATTTTGTTCTGCACTGTTTTTATTGTTTTTATTGATCTTAATGTTTTAACAACTGTTTTATTTTTATGTGTTTAAATGTTCTTGATTTTATGTACAACACTTTGTTGCAGCTGTGGTTGTTTTAAAGGGTTCTATAAATAAAGTATTTTTATTATTATTATTATTATCAGCGGACTTACATTTATCACATTTTGGAGATATTGAGGGGAATATTCTGTGCAATTTCATTTTAGAATAGTGGAGTCTATATGAAACACCTTGAACTGAATTAACTGGTGCCTCACATTGATAGAACTGTTATGCACCCTGGGGGTTTTAGAAGTTCAAACATCCTTACTTTTATTTTTCTTGGCTGCCACGTTGCAGCCTGCTGGTTCAATAAAGAACTAACCTTTTTTTTATTACTCAGCCTGCTTCACTCAAGCTAATTAGGCAGAGCTGGTGTTCACCTGCAGGTCCTGCCTTTATATTAGACAGACAGTGCTTTGAGCGGTGGTGGAGACTTGTTGCAACATGATTGGGCTTGTTGATCAAGTGTGTGGACTTGCTGGAAGCAAGGGTAGAAGCTGGACACAAGATTTGGCTTGTGAATCTAGTAGAGCTGGTGTGGAAAGACACCAGATGTCAGCTGATGAATGGGCTGAAGATACTGTACACTGAAGGTAAATAACCTAGTGTTGATTGACAGCTGTAAAGCTGTGTGTGTTATGCTAACTCAGAGAAACATCCACCCTCTCTGTTTGTTGGTAAGTCTGCTCAAGGGAGAGTAGCTGAGCTGTTTGGAGCTCTGAAGTGACCCTGACTATTTAAATAGAGTTCTGTGTGGTCTAAAAGCACCTTAAGTGCTAATGGAAGCTTTGGCTTCTGACTTTGAAGGTGTGTACCTATGTTTGTGCCTATGAGGTTTAATCAGGTCTATGGTTGAAGACACTGAGGGCAGTGTCTTTACAGTTGTTTAGGAGGAGGACAACTGGGATCAACAGTGAGGTGACTGTTGTTTTTTTCTCTTTCTCATGTTTTGTTGTACTTTTGACTGTGTGGGTGTAGGTAGTCCAGTTTTCGTGTTTTGTTTGTTTAGGGGTTTCTTTGGTAAGGTAGATCGTCGCCTGGGGGGGTACGACGGTCCTGTACAGGATTGGATCAACCTGGGTGGCGTTTTATTGTTTTTGGCCTCGCCCACCAGTCCAACACTTATTTGTACTTTTTATTAATTTTATTTTCCTTTGGACGCTGATCCAGAAGAAGTCGCTCCGTGCCTGGTGGGAGAAGCCAGGGAGGACCTCGCCTGATTGGAAGCGCTTATTTTTAGTTAAATAAAATTTTGTTAAAACTTTTTCTGTGTCTGGTGTCCCATGAATATGTTTTGGCTGATCCAGTCATAACATATTTATTTGGGGGCTCGTCCGGGATGACTAATATGAGCTAGTGTTTTGTAGGAGAGAACTAGTAGTAGTGAGTTGGGTGTTTTGGTGCTTCTGCTGTGCTTTGCTTGTTAGACGTCCTGCACATCTGTTTTGTCAGCGGCCGGCTGACTAAAATCATTTGTAGTACTCTGGTGTGTCTGTTAGCCTAAAGACTATCTACTCTTGGAAACCCCATCACGTTTCCACTAATAGTTGAGTTGAATCAGCTCAGCAAGCTGCTGATTTGTTGAGCGCTCTCAGGTGCGCAGCTGACGTACCTGATGGTGTTTGGTTGGTTGGACAGTTCTGCTGTTCAAATTTATTTGAGGGCTTGTCAAATAGGTTCTGTAAACTTTTGTCACCTCAAGTTTGAAGGAATTGACTTCAGCAGTTGGAAGCTGGCTGAAGCTTCTCATTGGTGCTGATTGTGAGTACTATCAGCTGTGTGTGTTGTTTACTGCTGTTGCCTGTGACACATTCAAGGGCAGTAGGACATTTGTATTTTGGTTCACTGTCATCTGTGTGCTGAACACTTGATGGTGAGCTGTTTGGGTAAACTGTTTAAAAAAGAAAAAGAAACTGTTTACTGTTTTTTGCTCAAAAACATTAGCCTGGTTGGAACCAGACCCTTGTCCTTCACTTCGCTTTGGACTAGGGTCTGGCATTCCTCCCATTGAAAACGATTTCTCCTGGAGATTTTTGAATGGACCAATCAGAGAACAGAAGGCGGAGTTTTGTTAGTTTAGCCTGGCGAGGTCCAGGCTATCAGATAAATTGCTCAGAAACCACTCGGTGGATATTTTTTCTGCCACCAGTGTGTAATTATATGTCTTTAATTTACTGACTGTTGGCCTAGATGAAACATTTGAGATAAAATTCGATTTTTTATCATTTATTTTCGTAGCGCACCCGAGGCTGTTTGGAAAATATCAAACCGAAACTATTTAAATCCAGCAGATTTGACCATTTCGTGAATTGATTTAGGAACTGTTAAGCTCAGGAACACTTCTGATATAACGTCAGCTAAGAAATATATTTTTTATCAGCAGAGAAATAATAGTTTTTTACCTTGTTTTGATGAAAATTCCTTCGTGGCGGCAGCCATTTTGAATGACGACGTCAGTCGACGTCGTTCAAAACTCCGCCTTCTGCTCTCTGATTGCTCAGGAACACTTCTGATATAACGTCAGCTAAGAAATATATTTTTTATCAGCAGAGAAATAATAGTTTTTTACCTTGTTTTGATGAAAATTCCTTCGTGGCGGCAGCCATTTTGAATGACGACGTCAGTCGACGTCGTTCAAAACTCCGCCTTCTGCTCTCTGATTGGTCCGGTCAAAAATCGGCCGGAGAAATCGTTGTCTATGGGAGGAATCCCAGACTGTGCAGTGAAGGGAAATGAGAATTGAGCGGAGCTGTGCAGGAAGGCGAGGGCCAGGCTACAAAAACATGGCTTTCAATTTAAAAAGATTTCTTGAACATCCCACAGTGCAGGTCTTTGTAGACTGCACAATAGAACAGAAGCTAAGGGTAGCAAACCATTTTAACATTGATGTCAGAAAATTTGCTGATGATGGATGATTAGAGTGGGCACTGTTTTATGAATTAAAACAGCTTGGGATATTTACTGAGATGAATGAGCAACGGAGTTTGAGAGAAAAGGAGGAAAGAGAATGTTTGATTGCCATGGAGAGAAAGAAGCTTGGAGAGGAGCGAGCTGCTTTAAAAGAAAAACAAGAGCTTGAACTGCAAATTAAACAACAAAGACGTCAAGCTGCTTTGGAGGAAAAGAAGCGTCTGTGGGAACAAGAGGAAATTGAACAACAAAGACTTCAAGTTGCTCGTGAACAAAACATACTGAAGTTGCAGAAGGAGTTGAGAGTGTTGAGGCTCAAAGCTGAACTGAAAAAGCAACTGGAAAAGCAACATTCATGTTCCACAGTGTGTCATCTAAAGGGACACCAGAGCCTTGCACTCAAGCAAGGTGGCTCTCTCACACTTCAACAGGAGATGGCACCACAAGAACATCATCTTCAGGAGGAGAACATTGAGGATGGCATCAATTTGGATGACAGTTTCTTCTTATTTCTTGAAAATGAACTTGAGACTAAAAATGAAACTGAACCTGAAACTGAACAAATCCTAGTTCAGTCAGATGAGAACATAAAAAAACTAAATGAGCTGAAGGAAAAATAACATTGATCTGCGTGAATGTTTTTTATTCAGTTCTGAAGTAGAAGAAGTCCCAGTGAACTTAACTGAGGAGGATCCAGAAGAAACAATTCCACCTGTTTCATTGTTTTCTCTTTTAGCTCCTGCAGAGAACAATGATAGAGATGATGATGTTGACTTTAGTGACAGTTTTTTATTGTTATATAAAGCTAATCCACTCTCATCCAAGTCAGGAGAGGACCTGAAGAGCTCAAAAGAGGTACAGACACACGTAACTATTCCTGCTGTTCCACTATGTCCAGTTTCAGCAAATACTGAAAAAGATGGCAGAACGATGGTGGATGATGTGGAACTGTCGCCTCAGCTAAAAGATGAAGAGGACACTGTGGAAGAAAACTCATTCCTAACTGTACCACATGAGCTGTTGACACTTCATGTTCATGAAACCTTGTCTAACACTCTCTGTATTTTCAGAGTAACTGAGAGCAGAGCTGTTGCAATTGACGCAGGGATGCTGTCCGGTGCAGAAAATGAGGAGGACAGATTCCCCTTGACTGTCATGACAAATATCCAGTCTTACACTGACATCATTAAACATGATGTTGGTATTTGTTTGGTGTTTGGTGCTAAACAAAAGCCTTACAGAGTAGACGGAGATAAGCGTCGTCTGTTTGGCTTCCAAACATTCTGAGATACCACAATGTTTTTGTTTGGAGAGGAGTGCTGTGTCTATAGGTGACATCTGCACGTTCTCCCCCAACAAAACTCTGGCGGTGGGGATGTTATGCACCCTGGGGGTTTTAGAAGTTCAAACATCCTTGCTTTTATTTTTCTTGGCTGCCACGTTGCAGCCTGCTGGTTCAATAAAGAACTAACCTTTTTTTTATTACTCAGCCTGCTTCACTCAAGCTAATTAGGCAGAGCTGGTGTTCACCTGCAGGTCCTGCCTTTATATTAGACAGACAGTGCTTTGAGCGGTGGTGGAGACTTGTTGCAACAGGATTGGGCTTGTTGATCAAGTGTATGGACTTGCTGGAAGCAAGGGTAGAAGCTGGACACAAGATTTGGCTTGTGAATCTAGTAGAGCTGGTGTGGAAAGATACCAGATGTCAGCTGATGAATGGGTTGAAGATACACTGAAGGTAAATAACCTAGTGTTGATTGACAGCTGTAAAGCTGTGTGTGTTATGCTGACTCAGAGAAACCTCCACCCTCTCTGTTTGTTGGTAAGTCTGCTCAAGGGAGAGTAGCTGAGCTGTTTGGAGCTCTGAAGTGACCCTGACTATTTAAATAGAGTTCTGTGTGGTCTAAAAGCACCTTAAGTGCTAATGGAAGCTTTGGCTTCTGACTTTGAAGGTGTGTACCTGTGTTTGTGCCTATGAGGTTTAATCAGGTCTATGGTTGAAGACACTGAGGGCAGTGTCTTTACAGTTGTTTAGGAGGAGGACAACTGGGATCAACAGTGAGGTGACTGTTGTGTTTTTTTCTCTTTCTCATGTTTTGTTGTACTTTTGACTGTGTGGGTGTAGGTAGTCCAGTTTTCGTGTTTTGTTTGTTTAGGGGTTTCTTTGGTAAGGTAGATCGTCGCCTGGGGGGGTACGACGGTCCTGTACAGGATTGGATCAACCTGGGTGGCGTTTTATTGTTTTTGGCCTCGCCCACCAGTCCAACACTTATTTGTACTTTTTATTAATTTTATTTTCCTTTGGACGCTGATCCAGAAGAAGTCGCTCCGTGCCTGGTGGGAGAAGCCAGGGAGGACCCCGCCGGCTTGGAAGCGCTTATTTTTAGTTAAATAAAATTTTGTTAAAACTTTTTCTGTGTCTGGTGTCCCATGAATATGTTTTGGCTGATCCAGTCGTAACAAGAACATGACCAAATCCTTCCAAGACCCTCCTCCCAGACCTCACTCCCAATCTGCAGACCCAGCTCCTCCTCCCATGCAGCTCTCAAGAAGTTTGTGGCAAAATTAATTTGCTCTGCAAAGGTATCGACAAAGCTTGAAATTATTTTTTTGGATTCTGGAGAGCCCAACAGTATTTTGCATATCTTATTTTCTTCCGGTAGAGATACAAAATTCGGAATGTTAATGCGAACATAATTTCTGATTTGCAAATATCTGAAAAAATCTTCATCCGGAAGAGAAAAACAGTCCTTCAACATTGCAAATGAAGCAAACTTTTTGTTAATATACAAATTTTTAAGTGTGATTAGGCCTTTTAGTCTCCAATTTTTAAATGCTGTGTCTGATAATGATGGGGGAAAAGCATGGTTACGGTATATTGGGGCTTGAACTGAGGTCTCAGGTAGGCTACAATATACCTTAATTTGTTTCCATATTTTTAGACAGTTTAAAACAATCCAATTATTTGTTCCGCTATTTATAGGAGATATCGGTGCTGAGAAAAGGAGTGCCGGAAGAGAACTGTTTATGACACTACTTCTTTCAATAGCCACCCAGGGGGGAGAATTTGTAGACAGTTCTTGAGCATCACCTTCCTGCCAGTACACCAAGGCTCTTGCATTCGCTGCCCAATAATAGTGCTGCAAGCAGGGTAGTCCTAACCCCCCCCATCTCTCTTGATTTATGTAGGTGAGTTTTTGATATTCTATGGGCTTTAAAGCCCCAGACAAAAGGCAAAATTATTGAGTCCAAGGATTTAAAAAAAGCCTTTGTTAAAAAAATAGGCAGGCCTTGAAAAAGATATAGAAATTTAGGCAAGGACACCATTTTAATGGCATTTATGCGACCCATCATAGAGAGTGGGAGTGTTCTCCATTTATCAACGTCTTTCTTAAGATTATCCACTTTTTCTAAAAAGTTCAATTTAAAAATTTGTTTGGGGTCTCTAGGCAAAATAACTCCAAGATATTTCAGTTTGTCAGTTATTTTAAATAAAAGGTTATCTAGGAATTCAGAGGTAAGGCTTGTACCTAATGACATAAATTCACTCTTCTGCCAATTAATAGTATAGCCTGAAATCTCACCAAAAGACTGAATAAGGTCTAAGAGAATTGGCACTGACTGCTCCGGATGTGATACAAAAATAGCTACGTCATCAGCATACAATGAGAGATGATGGTCAATGTTCCCCAAATGAATTGGTTTGATTAGTGGGTGTTTTCTAATACTAATGGCCAGTGGCGCAAATGGACGTTATGCCGGTGATGCAACACATAGGGGCGCCGCACTGAAGGGGGCGTCAAAACCGTCTCTAGAAAAAAAAATTCTAGTAGGCATTTTCTATATTTAACTGCATGAAATTATCAATAACGGGAAAAGCACTGATTAGGCTCCCCCCTGCTCCTCCTTCACCTCCCCTGAGTCCCCTCCTCCTCTCGCTCTGCTCTCCCTTCAAACACAGGTGCTGTGAACACGCGCCCCTAAGAGAACGCACAGGCGCGCTTTTTTTTCCCTTTTTTTCTTGGACTACTACGAACTCGTGCACTTGACTTGACAGAAAGATGGAGCGGCAGAAAAAAAAGCTATCTGGGGTGCAAAACAGAAAAAGGAAAAGGGAGAAAAATAAAGATTTTGGTGGGATAAAAAAAGCCTTTCAATGTGGTTGAAAGAGAGTAGGTAAGTAACGTCAGTGTTTTAGCAGGACAGGAGGGTTGTAAATACAGTATTCAGGTTAGCTAAAGCTAGCCTAATACAGAATCGTCCCACATTTGGCTCAGGCTGTTAAATAAATGTTGCCTCCCCTGAAACGATTTGTTTCATATTTTTATGAATATTTGATACATGTCACACACATCCAGACACTTAAGTGTAAGAAGGACCTAAACAAAACTCAGTAAATATTAACACAGGAAAGCTAAACTGTTGTGGTGGCAGTTCCTAGCTATGTTCCAACGCTCCAGTTTTGCAATTTATTCACTCATATGTACATTTATTATTGATTCTTTAATTAAAGAAGAATTGTAAAAGTTTATGTTGGTATCAGATAAATTTGTCCTCAGTGTCACTATAGCCCTTAGACTCAAAATGGTTGGTGACCCATGTTACCAACCTTTTTGGCAGAGGGACACATGAGTTTAAATGTCTTATTTAATATCACTACAGTGGTGTGTGTTGTGATGTATCTGGTAAGTCAGATCAGATGAAATGTCCAGACAGTAACTGTTATCCAACAAGGAGATCATTTAAATTAAAGTTTCATTTCTATTGTGGTTTGACTGCTGTATTTTTAAACCTACTTAACACAAAATTAATGTCATTCAGCTGTGAGGATGGAGAGAAGGAAGAGAAGATGACAGAGGAAGAATCAGGACAGACTGGGGAAGGCAACAGGTTGGTCTAATGCAGGTGGAAGTGAGGGAACAGCTACTTAATCCCAAGCAATAACGTGTAAACATTATTTTTAAAAACTGTATTAAGATCTGTAATTTTTACAACTAATATATACCGGTAATGCTTTTTTGACCATATGACAGTGCAGAATGCCACAGACAAAGGGTGAAGGAGACAGACACGAGGTCAGTGAAGAGGAGACAAGTGATGACATCAGGTAGGAATCAAAACTAACTAACTATGATCAAAACTAAATTGTTAAAAAATATATATGAAGTAGCGTAATGTGTATTGTATTAGTTAGAAAATTAGAAAGAGTTATTCATTTTGTTCTGTTACTGAAAGATTATTATTGTTTGAACTGATTGTTTGAAAAAAGGGGCAGATATAATAAGATTTTTTCTTCTTTCTGCTACCTTTCATTTTTTAATATTTTGTACATTATCATTTATGGGATTGTTTTGTATTGTGTTTTTTGTTTAAAAAATGAACAAATTTAATAAACATAAACATAAATAATTACATTAGGGAGGCAACAAAAACCGGTACTGTATACCATGATGGTTTGAATTTCTGATGACCATCTTTCATTGTCTTCTTTTTTGGGAAAATTAGTTCAGGCAGACATGGTGAGTTAATCACCACAAAGCAGAGAGGTCCAGATGATGAAGAGGGAGAGGAGCAGAGAGGTCCAGATGATGAAGAGGGAGAGGAGCAGAGAGGTCCAGATGATGAAGAGGGAGAGGAGCAGAGAGGTCCAGATGATGAAGAGGGAGAGGAGCAGAGAGGTCCAGATGATGAAGAGGGAGAGGAGCAGAGAGGTCCAGATGATGAAGAGGGAGAGGAGCAGAGAGGTCCAGATGATGAAGAGGGAGAGGAGCAGAGAGGTCCAGATGATGAAGAGGGAGAAAAGCACAGAGCTGCAGAGGAGAGGGCTGAGGCAAGGCTTTATTCAGAAGATCCATCTGAATGGCCTTTACCACACAAAATGAGGGACACATTTAGGCAGTACATGGTTGAAAATGGCCCACAGAAAGTTTCTGATGGCCCATATCCAAGATCAGAGAAGAGTAAGAGGTGTTTTTCCAAAGTGTACTGTTTTCGTATACTGTCTAATGGAGAGAAAGTTGAACGAGATTGGTTACTTTATTCCAAAAATAATAACAGAGTCTATTGTTTTGCGTGTAAGCTTTTTGGTGAAGCTAAAGTTTTTGATACATGCCTTGTGGCAGGGTACAATAACTGGCGATGTCTTTCAAAAACACTGAAGCACCATGAAACCGGTAGTTCTCACATAAACGCTTATCTGATGTGGAAAGAAATTGTATCTCGCTTACGCCTAGGTAAGACTATTGATATTGAACTACAGAGAACCATGGCAGCTGAAAAAGCACACTGGAGAAGTGTGTTGACTCGAGTTATTGACTGCATACTCTTCCTTGCAGAGAGAAACTTGCCACTAAGGGGAAAAAATTCTCAGTTAGGAAATCCTAAAAATGGAAATTTTTTGGGAATCCTTGAGCTCATTGCACGATATCATGTCACACTGGCAGAACATTTTAGAAAGGCTGCCTCCAAACAAACCACTGGATATCTGACATGGTGCACTCAGAATGAATTTTTAGATTCAATATCAGAGTGTGTTTTGGGTAAAATATCTGCCCAGATCAAAGCCTCTAAGTACTTTGCAGTGGAACTGGACTGCACACCTGATATTTCAAAGCAAGAGCAGGCCTCAGTCATTATTCGATATATTGATACTGATGAGAAGAAAAAAGTCACTATTGCAGAGTCTTTTGTGGGGTTCACTGCTGTGAAGGACACAACTGGGAAAGGCCTCACAGATACACTAATAGGGGTTCTGGAGAGTCTGGGGTTGGATTTGGCTAATTGTAGAGGGCAAAGTTACGACAATGGCTCTAATATGAGGGGAATACACAAGGGTGTTCAAGCTTTAATACAACAGAGATGTCCAGAGGCTTTATTTAGCCCCTGCTGCAGCCACAGCCTGAACCTTTTGTTATGTGATGGTACTGTGATGGTAGACATAGTGTCTAACTTTTTGGCACTGTTCAAAGATTGTACACAATCTTTTCGGCTTCTTTGAAGAGGTGGGACATTCTCACAGAGTTTGTCGACATCACACTGAAGCCTCTGAGTGACACCCGGTGGGAGGCAAAGCTAGACTCTGTCAAAGCTATACGTTTCCAGATGGGGGGAATTTTAGATGCACTACAAAAGCTTGGAGAAGTGGCAGGAGACAGCAAGATTGTCTCAGAGGCAAAATCACTATCTGATGAGATTGTCAGTATGGAGTTCCTTGTGTGCCTCATAATTTGGTATGCCTTATTATGCGAGATCAACTTTGCAAGCAAGGCACTACAAGCAGCAGATGTGTCAATGGACACAGCCATTAGGCTAATGGAGTCTCTGAAAGAGTTTTTGCTCAATATAGAGAAGAGGGCTTTCAGAAGTCACTTGACATTGCAAGCAAAAATAGCCATCGAAATGGATGCTTCTCCTAAATTCAAAGAGAAACAACTTAGGAAGCAAAATGGGCTCCCGGTTCATCTCTAGTTTTTAGTAATTTTAATAGTGTTTTTGTACCTGACTCTGCGCGTTTTTTGCGGGTGAATTATAGCCGAACTGAACTGTTAAGAATCGGAGCGGATTTACCACAGGGCACAGCTGAAATCAGCAACGAACTCAAATCAGAGCTCGGAAGATTGGAGCTGTTAAGAACATCTTTCTGGAAGCAGATGCGCTCCGGTTCACGCTCCAGGGGAAAGAAAAGGAAGCGGTGCTCCCGAGGAAAGAAGCGGGGCTGCCGAGCAGGAATTATGACGAGACTGCGGGCAGACGCTAAAACCGGGAGACCCCCGATGCCGGCTCTTTTTCTGTCTAACGTCCGCTCGCTGGACAACAAAATGGACCTGCTCCGACTGAGAGTAACAGCGTCGGAGGAGTTGAGAAGGTGCTCTGTGCTCTGCCTGACAGAAACGTGGATCTCTGAGGATACACCGGACTCTGTTTATGAGCTGGACGACAGACTCTTTTTCAGAACAGACCGGTGCACCGAGACTACGGGAAAAACACGAGGCGGCGGTGTTTGTATTTACGTGCACAAAGATTGGTGCTCGAACTGTGCTGTGATCAAAAGGCTTTGCTCAGCTGCTGTGGAGTTGTTAACAGTAAGGTGTCGTCCTCACTACATGCCACGTGACTATTCTGTGATCCTAATTACCGCTATTTACATAGCCCCTGATGCTAATGCTAATGACGCCCAGGGAGAAATTCATGACTTACTCACCTCGCTGCAATGTAAATATCCTGAGGGGCTCTTCATTGTTTGTGGTGACGTCAATCACGTGGACCTACAAGTCTCCCTCCCAACCTTCAATCAGCACGTTTTCACAGCAACAAGAGGAAATAAAACGCTTGACCAAGTCTACACGAATGTAAAGGGGGCGTACACGGCGAAGCCACGCCCACCGCTCGGGGCTTCCGACCACTACGCTTTGATATTGGTCCCAAGACAGCTTCCCCCGCTGAGACGCTCCAAGCCGGAACAAAGGGAGATAAGAGTTTGGCTGCAAGGTAGCACCTCCATGCTGAGAGACTGTTTTGAGAATACAAACTGGTCTGTCTTCAGGGAGGCAGCTACTGATGGGAGCTCAGTGGATCTGGAACTTTATGCTTCCTCAGTCCTGGGTTACATCAGTACATGCTCTGAAAATGTATCCATAAAAAATATGTTAAATGTTACCCCAACGAAAAACCCTGGTTAAATAAGGAAGTCCGCACCCTGCTAGCAGCCAGGGACACTGCATTCAAGTCCGGAGATACAGAGGAGCTGAGAAAGAGCAGGAAAGAACTGGTTGATGGCATTAAGAAGGCCAAGGCCACGTATGCACAGAGGATCGAAGGACAGTTCACCTCACAAGACCCATGGAGCATGTGGAAGGGTATTAAATGCATAACAGATTACAAAGGCAAGAGCAAACAATTCCCCAGGGACCCATCTCTACCTGATGCCCTCAACAAGTTTTATGCACGTATTTCTGGTTCCAGTTCAATTATCTGGCACTGAATTAGCCAAATGCTGCATTTAGAGCTTTTGAAAACTGGTGCACCATCACAATTCCAAATGAGCGTCAAATCATCTTCTCCTATAACTCCACTGTCACTGTCTCCACTGTCTGGGCAGCACGGTGGCACAATTGGTAGAGCTGCTGCCTCTCAGTGAGAAGGTTGCCGGTTCAAATCCCGGTCCGGGGCCTTTCTGGGTGGAGTTTGCATGTTCTCCCCGTGCATGCGTGGGTTTCCTCCGGGTACTCCGGTTTCCTCCCACAGACTAAAAAACATGCTTGTTAGGCTGATCGGTGACTCTAGATTTACCCTAGGTGTGAGTGTGAGAGTGGATGGTTGTTTGGTGTGAGTGAGACAGGTCCCTCTTGTAAATGAGTCCCCGTGACTCAACGAGGCTAGCCTGTATAAATAAAGGTTGAATGAATGAATGTCACACAATTTCTGGTACAGTACTCTTCACCAGACTGTATGTCGGTTAAAACCCCAATGGATATGTATTTTCCAGTAAGGCTGACATCATGTTCCTGCAGAAGTTGTTTGATCTGTGTATGGAGTGGAATTACAAGAAAGAAGAAGCCATTTTTTAAACTTCTGATGGCATCAAACTCAGTGTTGCAAAAGGTACAATGAGATGGACAGTGTGCACTAATGCCAAGGTATGCTTTACATTTTTCACCATTAAAGTGAACTTCAGACAGGGACGAACCTCCAAATTCTTTGTGGAAAAGGTAATGCGAGGGTGGAATCAGACCTGGAAACATTAGGTTGAACATTTCCAGTAAATGAGTTAGTGCTTTGCCTGTTAAATTGTTCCGCAGCACATACGACATGAGCATCAATAAACTTTCTCCCTTTGAAACAGGTGCACCAGGAAACAGGGGCTTGTCACCATCTGCTTGGTCTTCACTGCCCTATAGGAAAAAATATATGAAAAAAAAACATGTATAAATGTAAAGCAAACTTAATGAATAATGTCAGTCTAGCATAAAGTATTTTTCACCTTATAACTCACATCATGGTGCATTGGCTAAATATTGATTTTCCTAAAGTTTACAAAAATTAATTTAAAAAGGGGTTTTGCAGTCTTGTTGTTTAACATATTACACTTGTTATACCTTTCTATTTCTGAGCTAAATTTGAAATTTCCATTTAAAATTGTATAAATCTACAATATTTGGACTAAAAATATAGAAAAACGTCATTGTGTGGCTTGAGTTCAACAGTGGCTACAGTATTTGAATTTTCCTATTTTTTCAAACTGCTGCCTTACTTGTGCTGCATGCTGTCACAATGCCCTGCATTTGGGTATAAACTTATTTCTATTATATTATTGTTATTATTCTAATTTGTAAGCTGTAGTAGTATTGTGTCTAAATGCTATAATTGCACCTAATGAACCCACAACAACTACGGTACTACAAATTTTATTGAACTACTGTCTACATACCACTGGAAGTTCTGCAGTGTTTTCTCTAGTTGTATTCCCCTCCATCACATCATCATCAGCATGTTTTTCATCTTGATTATTAGCAGCATCAGTCAAGTCTTCATCAGAATATGACAGGGCTTCTTCATTCTACAGGTTGGAAGAAAAGACTGCATTAAGGAGGAGACAAATGAATATAGAAAATACATATGAACCTCAACTTGCAACAGTGCATTTACCTCAGAATTGTCCACATCCCACATGCTTATGGTAGGATTCTCAGTGTGGGGCTCATCTTCATTGTCACTGCTGGAATTGATGTCTTCCTCTCCACTTGTCGAAGTGTTACTCATGTGACAATCTGTGTTGAAGTCATCATGACTGGCATTCTACAGATTGACAATAGAAGGACAAAATGGATCACAAATAAGCTGTTTAAAACGGCCTTTTTTACACAATGGGATGGGTTGCATCTGGTTAGGATGCCTCCTGGACGCCTCCCTGGTGAGGTGTTCCGGGCATGTCCCATCCGGAGGAGACCCAGAGGAAGACCCAGGACACGCTGGAGGGACTATGTTTCTCGGCTGGCCTGGGAACGCCTTGGGATTCCCCCAGAGGAGCTGCTCCAAGTGGCTGGGGAGAGGGAAGTCTGGGTCTCCCTACTTAGGCTGCTACCCCCGCGACCCGACCCCAGATAAGCGGAAGAAAATGGATGGATGGATGGGATGGGTTGCCAGCTGGGCTTTTTTTGGGCTTTTTTTTTTGAAAGAGCGAGTCGCTTGTTTGTGCTTGTTTTGAAGGAGCTGATCGCTTCTTTCAGTCTGGAGATCTGGCAACCCTGATACTAGCAATAACAGCATTGTAAGAGGGGGACAGTTGAGCCCGGAGGCCTCCACCTCTGTTTAATGATGGATGGTTTCTTTTCACAAAGATGACCTCCTTTACTCCTCTCAAACCATTGTTCCTCTCTATCAAGGATGTGAACATCTTCCTCCCTGAAAGAGTGACCGCTGGCCTGGAGATGAGTGTAGACTGCAGAGTCCTGACCTGATGATGTTGATCTTCTGTGCTGGGCCATCCTTTTGGCCAGTGGCTGTTTAGTTTCCCTGATATAAGATTGATCACAGCCCTCCTGACACTGAACAGCATACACAATATTGCTGTTTGTGCCGGGGGACTGGATCTTTGGGATGAACAAGTCTATATCAGTGCTATATCAAGTCCTGTGGGACAAAGTATCAACCCTCTCTCTGTGTACTGTATATCCAGATAAATATATGTATACACACACACACATCATATATATTCATATATATATACAGTATATATAAACAAAAGAGCTTTGGCTCAATCTTGCATGCTGAATAGGTCGGTACAGAGTGGAAAAAACGGTTTTGCTTCAGACCAACTCTGCTGAGGATAACATTACAGAAAGTGAGGCAGTAGTGTCAAAGTAAAAATGCTATTATTAGTGTAGTGGTGGATATGAAAGGAAATGCATGTACCGTACCGTACTACAAGCATATATTTGTGTTGTTCTTGGAGACCACAAAATCAAGGTTTGGCCAAAATCTAACAGTTACACTTTCAAGTTCAGTTTTGTATCTATTAACATCAGCAGGAGACAAAGTTTCCATCAACTACTCAAAATACTGTATAAACCAGGCTCATGTCATCATTACCTGCTGAGTGGAGGACCTTCCATCTCTAACATCTCTGTGGGAAGCAAAAGACTGATCCCTGAGATCTTGCATGTTGTCCTGTAGTTCTGCTCAGCCCTGTAAAGGTAAAGTGTTAACATCAGTTATAACTCTAATCATTTTATTGTCCATGAGCATACTGAATGCACTTTTAACATAGAAACAAGAAAACAAAGAAACTAAAATGAATAATAAAAATTATTTCCGTTATTCTTCCCACACCAAAATATTGGCCAGCTGATAAGAAAATAATGCACTAAATACAGCAACAAACTGAGAAATCATTAAACTATTTTGCATTTAAAATTATTCCTTTTGAGACAGATAAAACGTTATGGGACGTGAAATTCTAAACACATGTACTAATGCAGACTGACTTTAATTTGCGATTAGTTTTATAAAAATATACAGTATAGTAACACAAATTTAAGAATCAACATTTCATCCTCCAGCTTCCTCCTCCTCTGCAGCTGAGAGCTGAACCTAATGCAGGTATTTGTCTTTCTTCTTTTTTTTTTAATGAAGCAAATATAACAAACACCACAAGAAATAACAGCATAACTTGTTATGCTGTTATTTCTTACACAATGAAATAAAAAAAGACAAGTTACCAGGGGGAAAAAAATAAAATAAAAAAATAGCTTAAAAATATTGTATTTCAGCCTGACATTTTCAGACAAGTGTTCTTCTTTTTTTTATTATTATTATTAAACCGGCAAAACGATATAAAAGTGCAAAAAATGTGCAAATGAACACTTAATGCATGTGAAACTCTCTAACCTCACAGCAGCCTAGCTAGCTAGCTAGCTCAGCTATAGGCTGCTGGTGATGTGTTATGATCGTAAACATTAAACATGAAATCGTTGCAGACTTCATTCTGATACTTACTTTTTATTTCCATCTGTGCCTGGTACTTCTTGGAATTTCTGCTTTGTAATCCTCCAAATATCTTTGATAAGGTCCTCGACGTTTCGCCATGTTTCTTCGCCACGTTTCTTTTGTAAAAAAATGAACAAATTTAATAAACATAAACATAAACATAAACATGTTATTTCCGATGAGCTAACAGCTACCTTCTTTGTTGTTGTTCTCGGTTTTAAAATATCGCGTGACTTTAACTTTCACTTCTCGTTCATGTGACCGCCTCCCTCCCCGGCAGCCAATAGGGAACCAAATTTCAAATTTCCCGCACATTTTCCTGCGTCTTCTTTTTCTCACAGCGAGGAGGACAAACAAACAAACAAGTCTCATCGTCGGAAAAAGAGTTTTTAGGATTGGCTTCACAAAATGGCATTTGCCATTTATTACTTCAAGGACAAGACTGTGGAAGTTGGGAAGACTTTGTGGATTACTGAGGACCAGCGACGATGTCCAAAATCAATAACTCAGTGCCCTGATTTGGAAGATGAAGATGGATGGATGGATGTAAAATGAAGGCAGAAAAAAGTCAGATCCTCCTGCCTATTTTCCAGCAAAGGTTTTATTGTTTGGTGGTAAGTTGTGGAATGTCTGCTTTCTTGATAGCACTTTTTTTCCTCTTGCATGTGTTCGGTATCGCTTTTGGAATTTATCAGTCAAGCTTTTTTTAATGTGATGTTTGTTACACAGATAACTACAGTGATCTCTGCAAGAAGAGACAAGCATTTATAGAAGGGGAAGATATCTGGCAAGAAACACCAAAGAGAAAGTGTAAGCCAAACAACAAGTGGAAAGATGTGGAACAGGAAGATCATGAAGTTCAACCAAAGAAGGTAGCTTCATCAATAAATATTCTGTTTCAGAACTGAAGTAGAAAAAGTGCAGTGAAAATACAAATCTAAAATAAATTCTAATTTTGACAGAAAAAAATAAGAGCAACCAGTACAGAAACAGAATCGGCGAACCGTATAAATGAGCTGAAGAGGCAACTGGAAAACAAGACTTCAGAGGTAAAAATATTAACTATATTAACTATATTTTAACTTTGAGTTGATGCAATAACCTGTGTGAGTTATGCTGCCACATGATTCTTTTTTGTTGTTGTTTTGTTGTTTTTGTTTTGTCCTGTAGATGTGTACCAGTAACTCCAATGAGGCATCAGACGAGGAGCAGCTGCCCAGAAGCTGGAGTGTGGCACAGGACAAAATAGAAAGGCTTCAGGCAGAAATTAAGAGACGACCGTGTGGATGAAATGTTAGATGCCATGAGAGGTAATTTCTTGAAAGTAATTTAAGTGAATGATAAGACTTTTTTAAAACTGTGGAAAATGGAGAACACCTTGGTTGAATGTTCTATTTGCCTTATTCAATGTCCTCCTACTTCCTGTTCCTCCTTAATTAGTTCAGCTCTTCAATGCACAAATGACTAATGTAATCTTTATTTTTAATGGTCTCAAAACACAGTAGTGACAGTTTTTGTTCCTTTGTCCCCTGTTTTTATGTTTTTTTACAGAGCTTCCAGCTGTTGTGAAACAGCTGAAAGATGTGCTCAGTCAGATCTCAGCTCCTGCATCCAACCAGTCAACACCCACACCATCTGTACAGTCACCAGTTGCTCCGTATCTTCAAGTGCTGTCTGACCCGGATGACATGGTAATAACCTCTGAATGCATGGATACTGTATGTTATTGATCCATGTAGAGAATAATTTGAAATACAATTTCCTTCTACAACTTTTGATTACACACAAACTAGAAAGAAAATGCCATTAATGATGGATAATTCGGAAATAAAATTATGCCCCCAGATGATGGTATAAATCAATAGAATATAGGCTTAGACATATTCAATGCATTGATGAATATATACTTTATATTTCCAAATACGGTACTGTAAATGTGTAATCATTATTTGGAATGGATAATGACATTCATATGTTTTTAGGTGCATCTTGTGCCAGACCATGATGTGCAAGTCCCAAGACGAAAGCTAAGGTCTCTACGAACTACAAACTCAGCTGTGTTTGTTGGAGATCTCGCTGTGCTAGTCCACGGTAGAGAAGTGTTGTCCAGTTCCAGTTTGACTGGGAGGCAGTCAGGGGCCCATAAAGATCTGGAGTCAAAGCCACCATTGGACAACACATTGCTTGACGCTATACTTGGTGAGTGCATATAATGTTGGACAAGAATCATTCTAAAATTAATTCCTACCGTTTTCTCCTTTTTATGAATAATGTTCCATGAGATTCTCTGATCAGGTTAATGCGTATTGCGATACAATCACCTATAAATATCAATCACTAACATATTGATTGAATTGGATTTGAGCACTACAGGCTACATGATTTGGGAAAACTGAGTCATAAAACCAACTTAAGTTAGATATAAAACTGTTTTACCTTTCTTTTTCAAGGGAAGAATTAAGATAATTTGCAGCACAATGCAGCAACTATTCAGACAAAAAGTAAAGCACTTAAAGGAGCTGTATGTAACTTTTCTAACAATATATTTTTAACATGTTTCTTCACTCTGTCACTACCTCCTGACATACCCGGTACTGATTTTAGACAAGTAACTAGTCTCTGAAAAAACTATTGTCCCCTTGCTTCTCTGAAAGCATTTCTAAAAAGCCACAGTGACCCGCCGTTAACCAGCCAATAAAAACAGAGCTTGAATTCGAATCAGCCAATAAAAACAGAGCTTGAATTTGAATTTCAGCAGAGCAAGGGGTAACAGAGCCATATGGCTCTGAGGGGAAGGGACCAGAAACGTGTCTCTGTTCAAAATTTTCCTAAGTTCCAGCGTGTTCCAGAAATTACATACTGAACCTTTAAATTTACCAGCTATTACTAACACAATCTTTTACAGATTAGAAACATTAACACTCTACACAGGCTAAATTGTGCAACAGGTCAAACAAAATTCAAAACATTGCGTAAATCAAATATTAAATGAAGTTTTCAATAAAATTCAAATGCAGGTAGATATTAAGTTATTAAATAAAATATCGGAGACCACAACTTAGTTTCGTGTTATTGTTGTTCTTCTGTTTCTGCTGACTTAGAGCTGGTGCTAATTATTGACTGATGCCTGTACATGTTTTATCATAAATGCTTTAACTGGAATGTAATTGTTCTATAATTCTTTCGTCTTTGATAATTGTTGAACAACACCTTGTGAATTTCATTTCTGCGAAAGGCACTCTATAAATAAACTTTTACTTACTAATAATACGGTAATTACCGAATAATAATAATATTTATACATTTATTGTGCATCACTCGTGAAAGCAAGAGATTTATTTTAAGGAGATGTTTGATGTCATAGTAACTATGCTGAAACAATGGTATAACATTAGAGTAATTTTTTTGTGTGTCTTTTTTCATTCAGTCTACACCAACGCAAAGTTCCCTGACACCACCATGCAGGATGTGAGAAGAATCATAAGGAAGAAATGCAACAACATAAACTATGTCAAGAAACAAAATGAAAAGAAGAACTAATCCAGTAAGAATGTTTTTTTTTCTTTTTTTTTTTTTTTTTTTTTGTTGAAAGAAGTGAATTTTTTTTTTCCGGGTGTGCAATTTTGTTCCGGATGTGCAATTTTTCCAAAGATGCGCAATTGCCTTAACCCGAAAAGGAAGGACTTCAATTTCCAGTTGGAGTGTACCTTACTGTATTGCTTATTTTTTCAAGCAAATGCACGTTTTGCTGTTGACTTTGTTTTGTTTACATTTGGACATTTAAGTTAAATGTGCACCTTTACATTTCAATTTTTAAAGCTGTGAAGTGGTTTGTTTTTTATATTGTTCCACTATAGACATTGTTTTTTAACTGAATTTTAATGCTATATAAAAAGACTGAAGTTATCAGGATTTTGTCTTGTGACTTTGTGAACACATTACAGTGTAGTCTGGGTTATCTTTAGGAAGTAAATTTTAGCTAATTTTAGCTAGTATTCAACAAGGAATTGCTAAGCAAACTTACAAGTGTAACCTTACATTTAAAATGACATGGTATTAGTTTTAGAAATTCTAAAAAGTGAAATGTGGACTACAACTAGTGCAATGGCAGTATACAAAATAGTATACTTTAAGTATACTTCAACAAACTAGAGTATGACCTAGAAGTATATAACTAGTGCAATGGCAGTATACAAAATAGTATACTTTAAGTATACTTCAACAAACTAGAGTATGACCTAGAAGTATATAACTAGTGCAATGGCAGTATACAAAATAGTATACTTTAAGTATACTTCAACAAACTAGATTATGACCTAGAAGTATATAACTAGTGCAATGGCAGTATACAAAATAGTATACTTTAAGTATACTTCAACAAACTAGATTATGACCTACAAGTATATAACTAGTGCAACGGCAGTATACAAAATAGTATACTTTAAGTATACTTCAACAAACTAGATTATGACCTACAAGTATATAACTAGTGCAACGGCAGTATACAAAATAGTATACTTTAAGTATACTTCAACAAACTTGATTATGACCTACAAGTATATAACTAGTGCAACGGCAGTATATAAAAAGTATACTTGTTGTACACTTAAAGTATACTTAAGAAAACCGAATTATAAACTAGAAGTATATAAGGAAGTATACTCAAAGTATACTTTTTATAAACTAAAAGTGTCCCAAATCAGTCCGAAGAGGTATTAAAAAAGTATACTTGTAGTATACTACAAGTACATAGTGTGGAGTATACTTGATATACTTATACTTATACTCAAGTATACTTAAAAAAGTGAACTTTAAGTATACTTCTTTTTGCTAAGGGCAGCTAGCTAACACAGGCCTGGAGCAGCTGCGGTGGCGCGCTGCTCGGCCCGACAACAATCAACGCATGGCAACCTAAGATGTCGGCTTTGACCATCTCAAAGTAAGAAAATATATTTTTATTTATTCTGTAAATGTGAATAGCAATGTTTAACATTACAGTACACTACTTTACATGCTTAAATGTGTGCGCGCGCTCCGTTAGCATGATAAATAAAGGTTGAATGAATGAATGAATGAATAATTTTTTTTTTTAAATATAATTTTCACCCCCTACCTACGAACGGATCGAGCTGCGAACGGTTCTTAGGTCCCTAAATCGTTCGTACCTCGGGGGTTCCCTGTATATATATATATATATATATATATATATATATATATATATATATATATATATATGTATATATATATATATATATATATATATATATATATATATATATTTCAGAATCAGTTTTCTTCATTCACCCCTCCCTGGGCTGCCATACCATGGTGGAGGGTTTGAGTCTCCCAATGATCCTAGGAGCTAGTCAGGGGCTTCATGCCCGTAGTAGGGTCACCCAAGGCAGACAGGTCCTAGGTGAGGGACCAGACAAAGTGCAACCCAGAGACCCCTTTGATGAGAAAATAGATGGAAACTGTGTTCCCTCGCCTGGACGTGGGTCACCGGGGCCCCAATCTGGAGCCGGGCCTGGAGGTGGGGCACACTGGCGAGCGCCTGGTGCCGGGCTTTTACCCATGGAGCCCGGCCGGGCACAGCCCGAAGAGGAGACGTGGGTCCCCCTTCCCATGGGCTCACCACCTGTGGGAGGGGCCAAAGGGGTCGGGTGCAATGTGAGATGGGTGGTGGCCGAGGGCGGGGACCCTGGCGGTCTGATCCTCGGCTACAGAAGCTGGCCATTGGGACATGGAATGTCACCTCTCTGGTGGGGAAGGAGCCTGAGCTAGTGTGTGAGGTTGAGAGTTTCCGACTAGAAATAGTCGGACTCACCTCAACGCATGGCTCTGGCTCTGGAACCAGTTTCCTTGAGAGGGGTTGGACACTCTTCCACTCTGGAGTTGCCCCTGGTGAGAGGCGCCGAGCAGGAGTGGGCATACTTGTTGCCCCCCATCTTGGTACCTGTACGTTGAGGATCACCCCGGTGAATGAGAGGGTAGCCTCCCTCTTCCTACGTGTGGGGGGACGGGCTCTGACTGTTTGTGCCTATGCGCCAAACAGCAGGTCAGATTACCCACCCTTTTGGAGTCCTTGGAGGAGGTACTAGAGAGTGCACCTCCTGGGGACTCCCTCGTTCTACTGGGGGACTTCA